>SNQJ01S0177433.1:0-19815 GCA_010110895.2 Picea sitchensis
TTGTACTTGAACATTTAAGTGGGGTAAAAGGAGGTTGCCCCCTCGAAGAGGCTTATTATCTGAAATTATCTCTTTTTCAAGGCGTTGAGTACTTTTTCTGAGGTTTTTCTATGCTATATTGATATTTGGTTCTTAACAAATTCAGTAGTGATAAACGTTTTGGAAGAAAACATCCTTGCAAGATTTGGTTGTCCTAGGAAAATAGTTACTGATAAGGCTCAGGATTTTAAATCTATGGCCATGATCAATTTCTATCAGAAATACAATATTATTTTAGGTCATTCTACAACTTATTATCCTCGGGGAAATGGGTTGGCCGAATCATCTAACAAGAGTTTGATGACTATAATCAAGAAAGTTTTGACAAAAAACCAAAAAACTTGGCATATACACTTAAAATACGCCTTATGGGCAAACCAAATTGGCACCAAAAAATCTATAGGTATGTCTCATTTCCAATTAGTCTATGGTATTGATGTTGTTCTTCCTATTAATCTTGCTCTTCCCGTGATGAAACTCTAGCAGTATGCGAATGAAGAACCAAACGATGTTATGAGAAGAATAAATCAAATCATCAAAGTTCAGCAAAATAGAGTAGAAGTGGATGTTAAGCGCCAAAAATACCAGGATAATATAAAAGCCCTTTTTGATAAAAAAGCTAAAGACAAGGAGTTTCTTCTTGGCGATTTAGTTTTAAAATGGAAAGCTAGAAAGGAAGATGCAGGGAAACATGGCAAATTCGATCATCTCTGGTTCGAACCTTTCAAAATTGCAGCTGTCGAGGGAAAAAGAACATTCTCGTTGGAAAATCTTAATGGAGAGATTCTCGAGGCCTCTATCAATGGGCGTTATTTAAAACATTTCATGCAGTAGTTACATTTTAGATTTCCATTGTATATATCGGATTGGATTGACATTGACAATTTTAATTTTCAATTTTAATTTTCCTTTTGTAAATTATTCGAGTCATTTGATCATGCGTTGTAAATATTTTCAATAAATTTATGATTTCTTGACATCATTAAACGAAAAATAAAAAACGTTTGTATCACATATCATCTCTATTATACAGGATTATCTCATATTTTGTATTTCATTCCTTTTACAGAATAGATCTTGTTGAACAGGAGATGAGACTGAATAAAAACTCGACACTCATTTTTCAAGCATTTGATTTCTCTAAAAATGGGTGATAAATAAATAATCCGCCTTGCTGAAAATTCAAAAGGAAAATAAGGTATGAGTCCCTACTTTTCTTATAGTTCAAATAAAATTTACAAATTCTTTTTGAAATGAATGTGAAGGAAGTTTTTCTCATGATAATATTATCACCTGACCTAAAAATTAGAGATGTATAAAATTATAACTTGAAGTGTTCTCTTGATAAATTCTAAAACCATCTCTGAAATGAAAATAAAAATTATAATAAATAAACTCGAAAGAAATCTAAACTAAAGACACAAACTCGTGCAGGATTAAGATATTTTGTTTCAAACCCTCTGAATCCTTGATTTGGTTATTTTTACCTATCCCCGAATTTTCTATCCATTTCAGATTTTGTTTTTCCTTTCTCTTCCTTTTAGTCTTCATAGAAAATAAAGAAACTTACCTTGACTTTGAAAACTTAAAAACATATTTCCAAAACAAGATTAGGCGAAAATCTTTATGTTCCTTTGATTTTAATTGAAAAAGTATGTCTAGGCTAATCCTGATAATTTTAGCTTTGCTATCAGACTTTAAACTGACTAATTCACTCAAGGTTGACCCCTGAAAAAATTAAAATTCCCAAAAAAATTCTTCTATAGGTGAAGGTGTATTGAAAATTGGAAGAAAGTTAGTTTCAAAGTATTCTTAAAATTGTTTGTAGACCTTCTTTTCAGTCTAAATATTTTAAACAGATATCATCCCTTGTATGTTACATACATATTGATTGCCCCCACTTCAAAATGTTAAAATAACCAGACAGATGGTGAAAGGAAATTCATAATTTGATTGCCCCCATCTTGTCCAAAAGAGATGGTGAAAGGAAATTCATAATTTGATTGCCCCCATCTTGTCCGAAAGAGACGATGAAAGGAAATTCATATATCGATTGCCCTCATCTCAGCGAAACACAATTTTGTTAATTGAAGTGGTGAAAGGAAATTCAATGGGAGAAGTAGATAACTTCACCAGGGTACTGAACAGGCTCGCTGGCAGTGAAGCAATATCTATGATATCTGTAAGGTTGGCATACATATCTATATATCATACTATGTTATCTAGTTCTCTTTCTGATGATTTTTTACATCCTAAACCAACTAGGGATTCCTTAAATAAATATGTTACATCTGCTTAACCTTGAACCGAACAAAGACGGTCAAAGCTGATATTTTAGTTAAAATTATTTTGATTATCTTAAACAATTCTGAAATCAATTTTAAGAAAAAAAAAATTTAGTAGCCTAACTTGAGATCAATCATTAAGTATGTTTTGAAGATTTTTGGACTTGGATAATTTCATTTTTTCTATGTATGATTAATTCTTAAATAAAAATAGAAAATGTTTTTCAAAAAGCAATAATGACTCTATTTACCCAATAAAGGCACTTGGTCTACTGTTCTTTCGCGCCTCACAGGGAGCCACAATCCCCAGATGGAGCCTATGTTAGAACACGTATAATTTTGAGCTTTTGAGCTTTAGATTTTGCCTCTTAGAAATAATTTTTTTTACCCAAAAAGCAGAAAACTTAGAGAGTTGGCTTTAAATTTTAAAATAAATCCATTGGTTGTTATTTATCAATAAGGCACTTACAATATCTATCGTCGATGAGTTACTCTAATTTGATCGAACGGTCCTAATGATCTCCGAAGTTTAGAAGCTGCATGAGTTTTAAAAGAAAATCTTTAATGGTCGCTTCGGAGCTTCGCGCTTCGGGTATTCCAACAAATCTAAACGAAAAAAACCCCGAAACTCCGAAGTCCCGAAGATACTCACTCGTGATAATTCCTAAAGGACTTACAAACGCGTCATGGGACACGTGTCTTTTAAATCTTTTCTTGGGTTGACACATGGCACTTATTTTTGACATTTACGTCATATGATTCACACATTTTCAAGTGACACATGACACCTCTCTTTTCTTAACACATCATCAAGAATGACGTCATCTCCGCCACGTCACTCCGAGAGATTGCCTTTTGGGAGTTTTAACAAAGATCGAGTTCACAAACCACTGAAGTATCAAAGCTCTGAAGTAATGAATATTACAAAAAGTAAAAAGTGTTTTAAAAAGTTAATAAAACATTTAATAACTCGGGTTAATCATGATTAAGTATTAATTAATCACTCTGCAGTTTCAAACTTCGGGTAATTTTTACCCTGTCATAATCAATGTTCTGAATGTCAAACCATCGAAGTATTAATGACATTTATGATTGATTGAGGTTAATGATTTCAATAAAGATTGTGAATCACCAGGTAATAAATTCCATTAAGTTTTTAATAAATTCTTCGTCAGTAGATCTATACGAAGATCGATAGACTTTATGAATAAAGCACTTCGAATTTCAAAATCATTTTACCATTTTCAATTAGCAGTTTTTCATTCAGTGAAGAACTTACAGACTTCTTTTGTTATAGGTAGGCTAATTTTATTTCATTAAGTATTATGGCGCCACAAAAAGTTGCAAGGAAGCTTGATGGATCAGGTGATGATTCCAATCCAAATGCAGACATTCTATCAGACACAACTCCGCGAGTCACGAACGCCATTAAGTCCTTGAAGCAGGTTTTTTATATCTTAGAGTAAGAGATTATTAACTGTCCAGATGACTCTGTCGAGGAAGATGATGAGTCCTTTTTAGCCAAGCTTAGATCGGTAGCGCAGTTAGAACTGCATAAGATTGTTGCACGACCCATAATTATACCTTACAATGATATGATAAATTGGGCTTTGGAACATGTTGACATCCAAACCAGAAGGGTCATTAGCCATCAGTAGTCTGTCGTCGGTTCTTTCCGACTGAAGAATATACAAGTAATGTATAAGTTTCCCCCTACAGCTAAATATACTTACAATGCAACATTTCTTCTAGATTTTTAGAGAAGAGAATGCACTCAATACGGTAGAAATGGTCATGATATAATCAAGACTTGGTGGGGACATCTGGAAAAATTCATAGGCGACGCTCATGGTATGTATTCTACGACGTCCTTAGATGCTCATATGTTATATATAGCCATGATGCTTTGTCGTCTGTTTGGGAAAAAGAACCTGCACATTTCTAAGTTGAGTGGGTAGCCATAATGAATGAAGTAGTCAAGGGTGAGACCTTCAATTGGGATAAAATGTTATTTGATAACCTGGCCAAGGAAATTGTTGAGTATCAATCATCAAAATCAAAAGGGAAACCTGCTCCTTTTTACATGTCAACTTATATTATGGATTCCATTTGTTTCATGATCCCATTCCCCCTAATGAACTAGAGTTCGACCCCAGCTAGTTCTGAGTCAATACATTTCTACCACTCCAAATTATGGGAAGAAAATGCCAAAATTTCTTTTACGAAATCTTTCACAGCATAGTGGTACCTGTTCACATAGCTATTTATGGCCACCCACCACCCAGAATTAAAGATTATGGGGAACTTAGGCACACTTGCAGACTAATTCATTGAGGAGAATTTATCCTACATTAGAGTATTTGGTTGTTTCATTCTTCCTCATGCCCTTCCATAGTTTTTACCTGACAGGCTGGTGTGCAGAGAAGTGGCATACCAAACAATAGCAGGAGGCATCAACAAGGAATTGAAAGCAGCTTAGAAAAAAAATTGGCCAACTTTTCCCATTCAAGTTGGTATGTTCACATTGTTAGATTTTGGTCATTCTAAAGTCGAGGTTGAAGCCCTGGAAGATGTCAAGTTAGTTGACATCGAATTCAAGAGGCATGATCCACATAAGATAGTGGAAAATCATTGGTTGAATACAACATGAAGCGATACATCCATGAGGATTCTCCCTATGACGAGATGTTCAGGGGAGTTAGATCGTATGAAGAAGTTCAAAGCAGAGTCCAGACTCTGCCTGCTGACCAACAAGTTGATTTCCTCAAATTTAAAAAGCATAGACAAAACAATTTTCCAAAGATATTGCAAGGAGTGTCAAAACACATGCCTTCTTCACATGAAGCTAAACCCACAGGATCTGAGCCAAGTTGCTCCACTAAGCACAAAGTTGAAGAAGTCCCAAAAAGTCCAGAAAAGTTATTTCAAGAAATAAAAACATCATTGTCGGGACTGAATGATCCACAAGTATTAGCTTGGTTTGAAGCTTTCATGAATTTGGGACAAGTTGTTCCTCATTCTACACCAGCTACTCCTGCTGGCACCCCAAATACAATAGTTCCAGAAAGCTCTACAACAATTATTTCTCCTATTCCATCATTAACCCCTTTACAGACCAGTTTTGGAAATCCTAATTCAAAACTCATTCATGTTGGTGATCTTACTCCTATCTTACCTGAAGAGATGCCTCCCTCAAGTTTCTTTTTTAACAAGAAACGAAAAGCTATTGTAAAGAAAGAATCTCAACAAAAAGATGGAGTAGTCACTAAAAGGCAAAGATTAGTGTATGATGGGAAAGACCAAGATGATCCTGAGTTTGCAAAGGAAGTTGTAGATTCACTAGGGGCTTTTGCCATTGCTAATCAATGGTCAATCGACAATATAACCAAACAATTGCAACAAAAATGTCTCTTGGTGGAGCAATTGCATAATGAGATACATAATACAGAACAAACTGTTAGAAGCAGGATGAATCAAGACATTGAACAAATCAGGGCTAGTTATCAGCATCAAATGAAGCAATTACAGGATAATCTTGAGATGCTCTACCAGAGTTCACAGACCAGCAAAGGTTTGATCACTCATCGAGACAATTTGATTGAATAGTTGCAGGCCAAATTGGCCCTAACAAAGAACACAACAATAGATATTACTGCCTTCAAAACACAAGCATCAGAAATCAATGAGACGTTGGAAGTTGTCCAGCAGGAGTTATTTCAAAAGGTAGATGTTATTCAGAAATGCTTTCAGGCAATAAATCTTTCTCTGAAAAGTATTTATGGTAAGGAAAAAGATGTTTGTGCTACTAGGTCTAAGTTTCATGAATTTGTCATATGGAGGCAGGAAGCTAATATCCTTGGTCTTGCCCCATTCTCACATTACGAACAAGTGAAGGGCGAAATGGACCTGAAAGTCTAGGAAAAAAATATGGAGCAAAGCAAGAAACTTGATAGAGAAGCAAAGGAGGCTTGTCTGGAGGCATTATCTTCTATAAATAAAAAATTGATTGAATTTGAAGGAAATAATATCTCAGAGGCATTGTGGTAGATTGAAATAGAAATGAACCAAGAAAGCTCCAAAAAGAACAAGGAAAATATTTAGTCCACTATCCGACAGATGAACCAGATCGATTTACTCAAAATCAATGAGTTGTTGGTGACTCTAAGTTTATAGTATCAAGTCACAGCCCAGGAACCAAAGAAGATCCAGGAAAAGTTTCCACTAGTACAAAAGAAGATGTCCACCTATGAATTGAATGAGAATATTGAGCCTTCGATATTCATGGTATCATTGATGGACATGTGCACCTAGTTCAATGAACAGAGAAAAGGGAGTGTAGCTGGGAGAAAATGAAAAAACATACACAACATACACTTTCTCCGTCGGTACTCTCCCTCTCCTACCTAACCACCTACACTTCCCCTCTCTCTACATGTCACTTACCACGTTTATCCCTACCACCTACATTCTCACATCTAGTCATCCCACCTTGTTATTGGACACTTGTCCCCATGTTATCTTATTCGTGAACAATTACTCTTCCCCGTAATTGTTAGCCATCCCATAACGAGCCAGCACCGAGCTACATGTCCAATTACCACCCCCATATCTTCAATTGCAATTCTTTATCCTAGTAAACACAGTCGAACGAACAGATGGCAACATAACCAGATGGCAAACACAGTAAGCCAATGATTGTGGTGGCCTTAATGGACATGTGTACCTAGTTCAAAGAACAAAGGAAAACGAGTGCATCTACGAGCAAATGAAAGGACAGATGAATTGCCAACACTCAACAATATTTGCATGTTGTTATTTCATTCAGATTGTATTCTACTTTTAGGCAGATATTGTGGGAAGTCCAACGGTTTTTAGTGGAGACATTTTTTGTATAAATAGATAGATTTTAGATCTATTCAGGGCGGCTTCTAGCCTAATGTAAAGGATACAAATTTTTGAATATCAATACAAGTGTGGACATAGATTCTAAGTTTAGTTCAATTTGAGTTATATGCTTCCTCTGTGTTTCCATTTCTCTGATTTTTTTTTTGTTTTGTAGTTCTTGAAGAGTGAATGATTACAATTTAGTAATACGTCTACTATGATCATAATATATCAGAAGTTCATTCAGTAACAATTTTTCCTCTGTTATTACTGTGAGTAAAACAAGACCTGCGACTTGTGTGAATTACTGCATTTTTATTTCCTTTCAAGGGTGCATCTTCTACTTTTCTTTTACTGCAAACAAGGTGAGACTTATCTGTAATTGATACCTGACTTTGTTTTAATAGTTTTGTAAATCATTTCTACATCATTTGACATTATAACTGCGACTCAGATAATGAGATACAACCTCTGTACCGTCTTATCATTAATTTCATTTAAAGATTATTTCTCAGAAAACTGATGGTAGAAAAAAGCACTTATAAAAACACTTCATTTTAAATCTTTGATGCCTAATATTATTCTTTGAGCCTTAGAATCAATCTCAGGAACACCACCACCTATGCAATGTTATGCTCAAGTTAATGGCTTTTTCCTCGTAAATCCATGTTTTGGGGCATTATCGGCTCGCTTGTGCACGCCCTTCTTAATGTCCGGAGGTTAATGACCTAGGGTTCCTCCAGAGTTGACCAACGAAAACCCCAAGGCATCAACATATCAATCCTCAATCGAAGACTCAAGAAGGTCTCACCTGAGGCGCCATGAGAATCATAAAGACCATATGGTCGTGCATCAGTGATGAAGGGTTAATTACACAGGGAATCCATTTAGGTTGACATTCATTCATTCCACTGCAATACGTTTAAAGATGAACAACATGTAAAAGCAACACATACGTTCATTGGACACATGATCAACACATCAAAGGACAAGAATCACTGCAGATTTTATTATAATAATTCAACTAGTCACATACATATACCAAGAGACTCATCAATCAACATAAACAATGCCCTATGCTCTTATACATTCTCATAGTATTTCATTACATGGCACCATGCACTTTATCTTAGACTTTGGAGGTATTAAAAAACCAGACTCACTACCAGAAACATTACAAAACATGAGCTCAGAATGAGCCCAAAGACATTGACCACAGTAGCAACGGTCCCAACAATAACGTTCAACGACTAACTAATCAACCAACTAACTGCTTATTTATCATCATTGCTCCATTTTGTTTCCTTCTCTGCTCTGGCACTCTGTCTCTTTCATTTCTACTCCACTCACTCCACTGACTACTAATCCCGCATGCTTCTGTCACCTGCATGCATTCCACGTAGCCTCTTTAGAGTCGTGGCAGTCTTAACTACCTTGCCAAAACATCCCCTTATTATTCCATGTTCTATCATGTTGCCTAAAGTAATCATTCGAGAAGATTTCCCAAAGATTATTTTCTTGATTTTGGCGTGCATGTGATATCTTCTTGATTTCTAGAGTGCTTAATAGAATTCAGACTGATGAGCATAGTAGAACTCAGACTAGTGTGCATAGTAAAACTTGAACTGGTGTGTGCGCCTTATGTCATCCACTATGTAGTTGTTGGTCCCGTGTGTTCCCCGTCGTGTGTCGTACCTACCATACATGTCATCCTGGCTAGTGTCTTTGGATTTTAGGGCTTTTTCAAGTTCCTCATCATACATGGGTAATCTGGTAACTAGATTCTAGATGGATTACTAATGCATCAATCGTAAATTTTCCACCAACCAGAGGTATCCACCATGTAGGCAAGTAAGTAGGAAGCGAATGCAAATGATGACCGACTCCCCATGGACAAAGTGAGGATGATTGACTAGGGATAGTATGTTGGTATGTCAAAGTGCCTTGGCCCATTCTTGCATAAGCACTAGTTGTTGACCACCCGAACTTCGAACAACTTGTGCATAGTTGGGAAAGCACGAAGCTGGGAATTGTATAGGGTTTCTGGAGTCGTAGTTGAAAAAGTGAACATCCTGAACATTCCCCATCCGAGAGCCTGTAAAACTAACATTGTTGGGTAGTGGTGGCTTTGGTATTTGTCGGTCCCTGACTGCCTTTGTTTTGTTACGGGCTTGCGACCTGCTTAATAAAGCCTTCCTTGGTAGTGCCAATATGTTGATGGTTGAACCCCAATTTTGAGTTTGACTCATAGACTATACCCTTCCTCCTTTCTCATTTTCCTCTCCCATTGCTATGTAGCTTTGAAATCCTTCTCATATACTAGAAATAGTAACTCATGAGTTCAAATGGGAAATATTAGTTCAGAAGGAGGAACGTTTTTCTCCGAGTATGGTGGTATAATCTGTGGGAGGTTTGCACCAAGTCGTTTATAACTTGGGGTGTAGTACAACCCTCCTCGAGAATCACCGAGACATTAATACCTATACCGTCTTGTCAGCCCCTCCGACCGTCACTGGAGTGGGAAGAGTGTTTTGTTTTGTAACCACTGTCGATAGTATCCTGTTTCCGATCCATGTCAGCCTTATGTTTGTCCTCTCATATTCATGGTCCATGTAAATTCCTTTTTATTTTCAAACGTGCATAATCTTCAGACGAAATATTGGCATTTACTTCTGGGTACTATCAAAGTGTGTTAAACCCTTGGAAACATACAATGGATAGGTCGATATTTATTGCGTGAAAAAAGATTATGTTTCCTTACATTTTAGTGTGATGTTGATGAATTTGTACATGCATGAGTCTTATTCTTCAGGGGCACCGTGCATGACTCTTGTGCACCCTTGTGGCGGTCCAACAAGTGTTAATTTTTTGCGACGACCCTTGGTGGGTCACGACATGTTTTCACATGGGTCCAACTTCTTAGTTTCCACCATGGAGGATCTACACTAGCTTCAGTTGTATCTGGGGGCATTCACAGACTTACCACTGTTACCTGAATCCTGCGCATCTTGTTTGTTTTCTCAATAGGGGTTAGAAGGACTTAACATGCAAATTTTCTCTCTATTATAGCGTGCCAAGTGCTCTTATCCATCCTTTTCTTACGTAGCTCACCCACTCACCTGGTAAGAATCTGAGGAACCAGATGAACAAAATGTCTTCTCGGTAGAGCACGCTAAGCTTTCAGATATCGAATTTGCGCACCCCACCGCTACTTGACTACTCAACGCCTTTCACAAGAACACATGTATTGATGGATATCTACCCCTGACCAAAACCTTTCTCTTATTGAATCTTCCATAACTTCCCATTCACGAAGATCCTCTCTATGTGTTTCCCACCATTTTGCGAGTATCCCTATTAACACCGTATCGAGGGCACATACCCGATGGAGTATGGGAATATGCTACATTCAGACAATCAATGTGTCCATCAGATTCATCCCATCGAACCTGTAGTACCCAGATTTCTCTTTGTGCACTTCAATGGTAATCTGGGTGCATCTCCTTGTAGAGATTTCATAAAGCTTATGTTGCTACCTCTCCATGGCGTCCTTTGAATTAGTGTCATATGATTTTACACTCCTCCAACTTAATTCCCCACCCACAATGGGATTGACATAATATTCTATGTGTCTCGTGATCTTGTAAATATTTTCAATAATAGAGCTCCACACGTCCTCATCTACCGACTTGTTGTATTTGTCACCTTCATTTGGATATAATGGAACGATCATGCACATGGTTTTTGTCTCAAACAACATTTGTCTCTTCTTCAGATTCAACACTACATCGTTGTTGAAGGCGTAATTAATGCCAAGTAGGGCAGGGTATGGATCAGAGTCATCCATGATCTCTATTACTTCAAAGTTTTCCTTTGTCTTCACCCCTTCTATGTTCACCTCGACTTGCTCCAGTCAACCTATAGGGTAGATTCTGTATTGATTTTCCAATTGAAGTTGTATGGGTGACCAAACCAAATTTGATTTACCCATAAGCTCCCATGACTTCTTCAACAAGATGTTCACGTTAGATCCCAGATCCAACATGACACTGTCCATCTCATGACTTATGAGTTCAATCATCATTTTGAACTCTCTTCCTATGTGCTTCTGGTTACTGACCTGACACACATCCCTTTCTGCCAGGGGGGTGATATAGCTCTATATGTCCCTTCTTCCCCCATACAGGTTGCTAACATCTATGTCAAATTTTGTGCAACATCGTGATCACTTAACAATTTTAAACAACAACGCAAGAAGTTACTTACTTGGTCTTCAATGTTTGCTTCACAACCCATGTTGTGCAATGCTTCTTCTCGTGTCATGCACTTCAACTCTTCATGCATGTGTTCCTCTATTGCTCTTTGTTCGACTCACCACAATTCTTCTTGTCTCCAAGCCTCTTCCAACGACCTTGCGTCACACACTATATTTCCTTGCATTGCAATTCTTCACAGGCTCAGGCTTCCTCCAATGATCGCTATGTCACTCATTGTACTTCCTCACAGATTTGGGCCTCTTCAAGCGACCTTTGTGTTGCGCGCTAGAGCTCTTCTCACACTCTTTCCTCCTCAAGGGTCCTTTGTGCATCGCGCAAAAACTACTTATGTTGGGAAACATCAAACTTAGGAGGGGGCTGCATGCCTTTCTTATCTTCCCCTCCATCCTTTGACCCAAGCTTTCACCATGCTCAAATTCCATTCATGTCTTCACTCTACCTCAACTTATCACCCGCATATCAACTTCCTCATCCTTCTTTTGATTCCCACGCAGCTCTACAATTACCATGTTGCAGCGTGCCTTCTTCTCTTCCCACTTCTTTAGTAAGTAGAGACAATCCTCTGTGACATGCTCGAGACTGTAACAATACCCAAAGAGAGGACATGGTACCAAATCTCAACATGTTGCCTATCTTTCCACAATTAAAACAAGTGGGGGGTATACCTCCACCTCCTTCGTATCCTCATCCTCGACCTTGTCCATATCCGCCCCTGGGACCTCCTTGATATCCACCTCTTTTAGTGCCACCACAATCACCACCCTTCTGCTCCTCCTGAATCCGAAAGACATCATGGGTGTGGTATTGCATTATTTGGAGTGGCAGTCATTCACATCATGCCCCATGGATTTGTAGAATTCACAGAATAGAGTATGATGAGTCTTATGATATTTCTCTAGTGTTGGGAAGCAAGGTGGTATATGTCCCCATTGTCCGCAAATCTCGCACCATTCCATCTTAGGTCCAGTCGGAAATGGATTCGACACACCCATCGCCATATAGTTTCCAAATGTAGGACACTCATCTCTGTGGTGCCCTTCTTATCAACATGTTATACACCATACATGCTTGCACACCACATTTGCCTTTGTCATATCTTGCAACTGCATTGTCAGGTTGGCAAGCTGGGACTGCACTTGCACCAAACTTGTCGATGTTTCTCCTCCTCCTAGTGTAGCCTCCAGGCGCATTGCAATATCCGTCGCTTATGCTTTAGTAGTCACCTTTCGTTGGCTAAGTGAGACTCAAATATGGGGAAGCAACCCCGTAATAAACCATTCTTTGTGATGCACGTCCTAGATCTGGAACGTTATCCTATCCAATAAGATCTTGAACCGTTGGTCATAATCCCACACAATTTCTCTCGTTTGTTGCTTGATGTCATTGATCTCCGTAATGCATTGAGATTCTAACTTAGGTTTATGGAACTCCTTAAGCAGGTCTCTCTTTATCTCTGTCAGGGACCTTGTTTGTCCCATTGGTGCAACGACCTTATACTTCATCTACCACATCAGGGCTTTGTCCCTGAATGTGGTCTCCAACTGCACAATCTTTGATGCATCGTCTGTAATCCTCTTCATAGACCATATCAAATCACACATAAACCAATGTTGCTCTGCATCCTCCTTACTCATCCCATGGAACACAAGTAACCTCAGAGTGCTATCCTAATTCACCATCCTCAATCTCAAACTATATCCTCCCGACTGATTGCTTGGTGTTGGGGATCTTAGTACTAATATCCTTTCTTGTGAGGTATTGTCAACTTTGTCTTCTTCTTCACTCGTGTCTTCTCTCCTTTCTTCTCTTACTCTTGCTTCTACTCTAATCATCATGTTTTCTGTTGTTCTTTCTTCGTGGTTACGTATCACAACTTTGTCTCTTTCTCTCACTGCATTCTCTCCTTTCTTCTCTTACTCTTACTTCTACTCCAATCATCGTAGTTGTCTATTGTCTTCTGCGGGTTACAAAATGCACAAGGGTGGTTCCAAAGGTGGTAAATCCATATTATTCCAACATTTCTTGTGAGGGAACCTAAAGAGTTTCTTACCTACAACCACACAATACCATACACACTATCACTTCAACTCATCTTCATTTCTCCTCTTGGGGGTCCTTCATCCTCTCTCCTAATTCTCCTCAGGCTCTCACTTGCACCATCTTCCTCCGGGTTGTGGCATCTCAAGGGGTTCAGACTTCATCTCTCACCCCTACTACCAATACTTTTGTATCTTCACTGATACCCTACTCTCAACATTGTGCCTCTTCATTGACCTATCCTCATATGTGCTCCTCTCTGGTGCAACACACTCTCCCCAACTTCCTCCTAGTACGATCTCCTTCCTCTTCTCATATGGGACCTGACTCCCCTCGCCTCACACCTCCTTTGCTATTTTCTTTTATGCTCCTCCTCATATTCTCTCCTCTTAACTCCCACTTTCTCAGGTATCTTCAACTCTCTCCTCCCTCTCTACTCTTTTGGGTCCATTTCTATTCTTTACCTTATCTTGACAACTTATAGATCCTCCTCAACAGATCCATATCCTCTTTCTTTCTCCTCACACAAAAGATCCCCCACAATGTTAGGGGATTCTACTCAACCATCCTATCAGGATCCATGCACATTAGTCCTTTCTCCATGAACAACACCTTGATCCGCAATGCGATTTCTTCTAGTATCCTTTTTTTAGGACCTTCGACAAACTTCCTTTTAGCTTCACTAAAAGAATCAATGTATTCTAGAACAAACTCAATGATGTAACCTTCTTTCACCTATAAACTAGAAATCAATAGCTCGAATCCACTTATTATCCAAAGCCTACTCCTATTAGTTGTGATCTAATCCCAGACCAATGGTTCTTGTGGCCTCAAAGTAGTATTAATAGTAGTTTGCCTCTTCAACTATCTCATACAATAAACAAGGAAATTCAACAAAGAAAATTTCATGCATATCAATATAGATATACCTATTCTTTCATCATTCCACATTGGTAGTCAAACCTTGAGTTTCTCGGACGAGAAAACTCATATTCTTTTGCAGTCAACCAATCTTGAATTTACTCCCAAGATGGATACCACCTCATTCTCTTCCTTCATCATTCAATATAGAACTCAGTCCCCGGCCAACAGAACCATTTGTTGGCTCTCTTGCACGCATCCTTCTTGATGTTGGGGGGTTAATGACCCAGGATTTGTCCAGAGGCTGACCAACAAAACTCCAAGGTGTCAACATATCAATCCTCCATCAAAGACTGAAGAAGGTCTCACCTAATACGCCATGAGAATCACAAAGACCACAAGGTCTTGTGTCAATGATGATGGTTAATTACACAGGGAATCCATTCAATTTGGCATTCATTCATTCCATTACAATATGTTTAAAGAACAACAACATGTAAAAGCAACACATAAGATCTATCAAAACACACATGATCAACACATCAAAGGGCATGGATCATTGTAGTTTTTATTATATTCATTCAACCAATCACATACATATAAGAGACTCATATTAATTAATGGAAATAACTGCACTCTTATACATTTCCACAATAGTTCGTTACATGCTTCCATGCACTTTCTCTCAGACTATGCAAGTATTACAAAACCAGACTCACTACCAAACACATTACAAAACATGAACTTAGAGCGATCCCAACGACATCGACTACAATAACAACAATCCCAACAACAACTCTGAATGACTGGCTAATCAACCAACTAACTCCTTCTCTCACGTTGTTGTTCCCTTTGTTTCCCTTTCTCCGCTATGCACTCCCCATTCTTTCAGTCACCCACTCACTGTTGAATTCCAGCCTCGTGATCTATCACCCCCATGTACCCATATAACCTCTTTGCAGCCGTGGGTGCAAATTTTAAATACCTTGCTAGATCATCCCCTTACTTCTCCACAATCTCGTGATGTCTGAAGTAATCATTCGTGAAGATTTCCCAAAGATTCTTTTTACTTGATTCCAATGTGCATGTTGTATCTTCTTGATTGCACACTTTAGTAGAACCTTTAATTAGCATGCATAGTAAATCCCGACCGGGCGCATACTAAAATCCTAGGATCATGACATGCCTTATGTGTCATCCATCACAAGAACCATCGTGTGCATTAAAATTGTAGTGCTAGAGAACTACGCTGCACGTAAGCAATTCTATTCAAATCTTTGGGTGCCAACATGCATGGAGGTCGTGGATTTGGGGCTAAATCCATTTGTATGGTTCAAAGCACTGTATATGCCCCTAAAAATAGATTTGGCCCCTCTATGTGGGCATAGGGCCAATTCCATGGATCAAGGTTCATATAGATGGATTTGTCCCCAAATAGATGGGTTTTATCGCTTGGACTGTGGATTCAATCCATTATCCATGTCTTTAGGCAAAAAACCATGAATTTGTGGCTAAATATATCTTTGTGGCCAAACCATTATTTTGTGAGTCTATAAAAGGGTTTTGGACCATATGAATGGTCTTAGTGCCTAATTTAATGGATTATGGGGCACACATTGGATTTATTCCCAAAACCATGTATTTGATCGTTGATCCATGTATATGGGCCAAAAAACATGGATCCATGACCAAATATGTCTATAGCCCCAAAGCATTATCTTATGGACTTTAAATAATTTTTAACCCCTACAAATGCACTTCGGGCCTAATTTTGTGGATTAATATGGACAAATTTATTCCCATATAGATGTTTTTTCGATAATGAACCATGTATTTGACCCTTGGTCTATGTTTTGGACTAACAGTTGTGGATTTGGGGCCACATCCATCTATAGGACCCAAACCATTATCTTAGGGCCCATGCATGGGTTTTGGCCCTTGTAGTTAGGCTTGGGGCTTAATCTCGTGGATCAAGTAACATATAAATGTATTAGTTGCTAAATAGATGTTTTTTGGTATGCATGACATGAAATATTTGACCTTAAACCTGCATTTGCAGCTATGAAATTGAGGAGAAATAATCTCCATGGTCTAAAACATCATATTGGGGCAAGTGGATGGGTTTTGGCTCTTATGAACATACTTGAAGTCTAATTTCATGGTTCATATGTCATAAATATATATTTGTTTCCAAATAGTTGGTTTTCCGACCAAGAATCTTGCTCTATTTTGTATATTTGGGAAAAAGCCATGGATTAGGCTAAATATATCCATAAATCCCAAACCGTTATCTTATCGTTTATAAATGGATTTTGCCCCCTACATATGACCTTAGAGTGCGACATTGTACATTAATCACCATACATATGAACTTATCTCCAAATTAAAAGCTTTTAGCAATTATACCATAAACACAATCCATAATAAATGTAATTTAGGCAAAATCATATGGTCAAATCCATCTAAAATGCCTAAACCATTTCTAAGAGGCATATATGTTGTATGTTTGAGAGGCATATGTATGGGTTTGTGGCCCAATTTTGTAGATTTGGAGTTACGTTTTTTTTTTAACCCTTGGACCATGGATTTGACTAATCAATTTGATGCATAAAACAACCTTTATAATTTCATAAAGGTTTATACCATTTACAAGTTGAAATATACTATAATTTCATAAAGGCTTATACCATTTAAAAGTTGAAATATAATAAATACAAGAACATTATTGTCGAATATTACCAAGCTCCTATGCACATGGGCACATGGTGAGAGTAAAAGACGAGGGAGGAAGGTACGATGCGGGGTTTAGACGTTCATATTATTTATTTATTTATTTAAGCGAAGATCACTTTCACTGTATTAGGCATGACGACATACTCATAAAGTCCACATTTTATTTTGTTACTAGAAAGAGAAACATCCTTACGAAGCGAGTTGGTTTGAGAAATTATATGCACGATAACAAATTAAATGTATCCGAAAAAAGTCAACATAATATCAATCTTATTAGAATTTTCAAAACACGTGTCCAGGTGAGATTTAGATTTTATTGAAAAAAATATTTTTTAAAAAATATTTTAAAAATTGTGATTTCTGATTGGAGGTTATAGAGCGGTTTATAAGATTGGAAAGATAATCTTTATATTTGAGAAACGATATATTTATAAATAAAATTAGTTTTTGATGATGTTTTTTAATTTTTTTTTTTTTTTTTTTAAACTTTATGTTATATTTTTGGAAAAGGGTTCATAGTGAAAGAGGATAAATCAGAAATAGGATTATCAAGATTTGAAAGAGAAATCAAATGTTTGTGATTCGAAAAGATAACCAATTTTTTATCGAAATTAAAGTTGTTAGATTCATGTATTTTCTTTACTCTCTCGAACGGAGTTTTAATAGCAATTACCACCCTCATATAATTCTTATCATCTTCTTTATCTAACATGGATAGCATTGTTTTCGTCAACCTGCATTTTGGGACAATCATTAAGGACAATCATTAATATTCTTCTCTAAATTTATATTTTGTTGATTTATTGCATTGTGTTCCTCTTCATCATCCAACACTTATAGCCCAAATGAATGCCATCTTTGGTTTTTGGTTTATAGCCCTTTTTTTTGCTTAGCACAAGCTTCTACTTGAGCACGTGTATCTTGAAAATGTCCTTCTTATTGACAAATCCACCACTAGAATGTTGTGTTTTCTTAATCTAATTCCCACGTCCATTTGGAACCTTCCCTTTGAAGTATAATCTTATATGGTAAGCCCTTACTAAGGTCAATCTCCGCACAGATACAAACACATGTAAATATACCAAGCTTAGTTAATCTATAATGTTTTTAAATATTTGCCCAAATATACCCATTGTCTTCAAAAAATGATAACTCCCAAAAATGAATTGACAAATTAGGGAGACATACTCATACAAGCATTTTGTTTACAAACATATTGGACATGTTAAACTCTGGGAACTAGGGAGTAACCAAGAGACCCTCACTTTCCTATAACCAAGGACCTTCCTTGAAAACTTTCTGATAATAAGTGAATGTGTGAAATTAAACAATAAAAAAACCTTTGGAAACAAGACATACCTCATAATCGTTTGTCTAGTTCAAATAGAACCACTTGTAAAAATATGATGTAGAAGCCCATAATCCATTGAATCGAAAAATCACTGCCTTGGATTCATAATATGAAAGGAGGTTGGAAACTATCTTCTTTAGTACCTTTGGGACTTGAACCACCTCCAATTTCTCCACAATATACACATTGGTGGAATGAAGCTACATAATTGTATAGGGTTTGGTATTGATTGCATCCTTAAACGAGCAACCTTTGGACAAGGAGGGTACCCCATTGCTAGTGCTCACTACACTTCCACGCAATCACAAAAGCATAGTGAGGGTGAAATCTTTATAGATGCTATAATTTGATAGCGAAAAAGGTCATCTATTTGTATACCCTAAAAAATAAGTTATTGATAGTCCTTAGGGATCCCCTACATGTGCTCTGTTTTGTGCTTTATATCAACTACATAATCACCAGGTGCCACTCACAAGAGCAACTTGCAAGGCTTTACCAATGACAAACCTTACAATAATCTAAAAGCATGGTTTGAGAAGAGAATCCTTTTGGAGTATTGCCTCATCATCATTGCCATTGATGACATGGTATTACATCAAACACTTGTTGTGCTCATGTTTAATCGAACACTTTGCGTGCAAGCTCTGTTACCATCGTATTTTTGATGACCAATCAAAAACATTTGAGCTTTTTTCGAACACTTACTTTATCACACCTCAATACCTTGACACTTAACATACTTGGTGAGTAAATAATCATCCTTAACATATTCTTTAAAATAAAAAATAATTAAATTTGATAAATTATAAAATTTCATTTTTATAATTAAAATTTCTCATCACCCAATTATTATCTTGAAAAAATATTTATCTTCCTCCTCAATAGAAGTCTCCACATCTATTTTTTTAATTAAAGTGGTGTATGAGACTCCACTAGATTTAAATCTCTACATACCCTACCTCCTTCTAGATTTGAACCTATGACCTCCAAAGAAGAAACACATGTTCTTAACCATTAAACCCAATTCCTACCTTTTAACATTTTAACTCCAAAATTCTTACAAAATTTATAATAAAAATGCACAAAATACATTCAATTTGTTACAAAATTATATCAATATTACAATTTCACATTTTTAATGTTCTAATTCCAAAAATGTTACAAAAATTATAAAAAATAATTATATCGATATTACAATTTCACATTTTTAACGTTATAATTCCAAAAATGTTACAAAATTTATAACAAAAATACATTAAGAAAAACAATTTCACATTTTTAACGTTCTAATTCCAAAAATGTTACAAAATTTATAACAAAAATATATTAAGAAAAACAATCGATTTGC
>SNQJ01S0177435.1:0-12327 GCA_010110895.2 Picea sitchensis
GGGAAAAATATCCCTGGATTACAATCTCAACCTTGGAATTTTCCTTTCCAAGGAAATCAACAACTGCCTGGGGGGGAAAATCCTCAAGTTAATTCTTTTGTACCCCCTAATACTGGGAAAACATATCCAAGTTCTATGAATCCTACCTGGGGTCAAAATTTTCAGTCTAATGCTCATTTCCAAGGAAAATTACCTAATCAACCAACTCATGTTGGATATTCGACTCAAAATCCTCCGCCACTAAATTTGAAATGAATCTCTATATATCTACAGACTGCTTATGGTCCTACTGGTATACCCATGATAATACCTCCTCAAAATTACCAGTATCCTCAAGTGAAAAGACAGTTGTCGTTTCTTTCTACTTTGGATTTACCAGATTTATCTAGGATTTTGAATGATCCTATTTTTCATTCTCCTTATTGGCTAGTCATACCTGCCAAATTGCCATCAAACATTCCTAAGTTTGATGACCAATCGGGAGAATACCCAAATAATCACGTCATGACATTGCATATTTGGTGCTCATCCAACTCCTTGATGGATGACTCCATAAGATTACGTCCTTTACAAGGAACTCTTACAGGTTCGGAATCCAAATGGTGTACTGAATTGCCATGAGGATTCTTCAATGACTTCAACACTTTATCTATGGATTTATTAATTCATTACCAGTTACCAATACTATACGATACATGAACTGAAACTTTGAGTTCATTTAAACAATCCTCTTCTACTCACATTTCCGATCATGTTCATGAGTGGAGGAGGAGAAGACGCCTAATCAAATTCCCTCTTCCTGATCAATTATCGGCTGAGTGGTTTACCAAGTAAGTCATTGGTCCTATAGCTTGATATGTTTCCATGGGTGGTGTCATCACTAAAGAACAGGAAATTAGTCGTGATCAATACTTGGATCTCGTTTATTCACAAACGAGCACACTATATGACTTGATCCCTGATGCTCCTCACCCGTCTACAACTCCAACCCAAACACCTCCAGTAGCTTCTCATGTTGTTGATGGCATGATTGGCACTTTTCATGCTGAGAAAATCTAAATAAGCCAATCATTCCAATCCCAAGCCTACTATTCCTAATTTACAAAATACTCCTCCTCCAACTCCTTCTCCCGACAAAACCTTTGAAGTTAATTCGGTTCAATCTAAAACTACCGATAAAAATAAAAATAAAAATAAAGGAAAGGGTAAGAATAAAGAGGACACAAATAATAATCAACAATCTGATAAACCCAAGAATCAACCTATTGATGACAAAGACAAATACAAACCTCATTATCCTTGCCTTATCTGTGGTGAAGATAATTATATGAAAGATTGTCCATGACATGATGAGTTTACTAAGTTCCTGCAAGGGACCGGGACACCTCATACACCTGTCATTTTATCACAACCATTTCCTTCTCAAAAATAGGCCCAATTGGTCATTCATGACCAAACTTATCCATCTAGCACCTCTTGTGTACTTATGTGTATTGGTGACTCCAAGAAGAACGAAGTTGCAGTCGCTACTCAAGCCAAATATTATTCTCTTTCGAATGAGAAAGTTGATTATTCACCACCTCCATTGGTTCAACCTCCTCCATCAACTTCACCTCCTAACGGTCCCCTTCATATCAAAATATCGATTCTAGATACAATTCTTTGTCCTCCTCCTAAGGTCATTGTTCGTAATTCATCATTTAATCCTCACACACGTGTTGCTCAAAACTACAGTATTGTAGAAGACCTTGCGCAGGCACCCTCTACGATGTCGACTCTCTATGTCCTTCAAAGTTGTCCTACACAATGGAAGGCACTGTTAAATTCTATTGGTGGAATTGATCCTACCTATATGAAATTAATAATATTTGACTTGGAAGATCAGATTCCAAGGATTCCTCCTCAATTAGCGTTTCACATACAAGTTGTTGTTGAAAATAAGAATAATTTTTGAACCGTTATTGATGAAGGATCCTCGACTTGCGTCATGTCCGTCACTTGTTGGAAAGACATTGGCTCTCCTTCCCTTACCGAGTCACAAAATACTCTAAAAGATTTTAATGGTACATGTTTTAAACCCTATGTTGTTCTTCCTTCATTGTCTATTACGTTAGAAGGAAAAGAGGTTACTATTGAGGTTGAGGTCTTTGATGAAACTCTTGATTATAACCTTCTACTTGGCCATAGTTGGATTTATTCCAAGTGTGTAGTTGTTTCTACTCTTTTCTGTGTGTTACATTTCCCGCACCAAGGAAAAGTTTTTACTGTCGATCAAATTTCCTTCTTTAATTCTGATTCACGTACTAGTAACATACATTTCATTGCGAAAACACCTCCTGGTTATGAGAATGTCGGTGTGGGTATTCCAAAAGATTCATCATTAATGGGTACATTTCCCATTCCACCACTTGATATTCCTCCTCCTCTTTTCGCTTCGATTAACATGATATCAGTCACTGTTGGTGAAAACCCCGAGTCTTATGAACCTTGGATAGTACCTAGCTCTGATGACTGTCTTTGTCACGATGACCAAATTCCTTTGAGTCTAGTAGAATTATCTTATCAAGCTATTCAATCGACAACTCCTTCTCCTCATTCTCTCTTAGACATGTCTTCAGATCCATTTCACATGGTGTTTAACACTGATGAGATGATCATGAAAATCATGTCTATGGAAGATACCCCATGGGACAATGGGCATCATCGTTCTATTCTCTTCCTGGAACCCGAGACCATAGAGAGTTATCAATGGATTTCAAATCCATCTACTGTTGTTTTTATTTCCTCTGTTCCTAAAGAAACACATGATGTTTTGTATGAAGGGAATTTGGGAAACATTTCAGCCACCATCCCTCTTTATATTTTGATTAAGCCCAAAGTCATGGAAAATGTTCATATTGGTGCCTCATGTTCTTCCAATGAGGTCCAAATTTTCAAAGCTCTTTTCCAATAATTCTGTAACGTTTTTTCCTGGAGTTACGAAGAGATGCCTAGAATTGATCCATATATTGTTGTGCATGATATTATGACTAACCCAGATGATAAACCGATTTGAGAGAGACTTCACCCAGTGCATCCACACAAATATGTTACTATTAAGCTCGAAGTTGAAAAACTTCTTAAAGTCAGTTTTGTCTATCCTGTTTCTTTGACTAATTGGGTATCCAATCTTGTTCTAGTTATGAAGAAACAAGGAACGATCCATGTTTGTGTAGATTATAGGGATATCAACAAAGCTTGTCCCAGACACAATTATCCAACCCATTTCATTGACTAGATCGTTGATGACTATGCCAGGAGTGAAATCTTTTCCTTGATGGATGGTTTTTTTGGCTATAATCATTTCAATAATTTACCTGTGGATCAACATAAGACTACTTTTATTTTCCCTTGGGGAACCTTCCCATACCAGAAACTACCTTTTGGTCTCAAAAATGCTAGTGCAACTTTACAATGCGCTACTTATTATGATTTTCATGAAATTAAGAACATTGTACAACCTTAGCTAGATGATTTTCTGATGCATTCTATGCATCATCAAGATCACCCAACACATTTACAGGCCATTTTCCTATGTTGTCGTTATTATCACATATGATTGAATCCACATAAATGAGTTTTTTGTGTGGAGTTCAGAAAAATTATTGATTTTATCATGTCTACAAATGGGATTAGGGTGGACCCTCTAAAGGTTGAAGCTATCCTCAATTTTCCTCCTCCTTCTACACTATGCCAACTCCAAATTTTGCAAGGGAAGACAAAATTTTTACATCGATTCATCCCAAATTATGTTGAATTAACGAAAGGTTTTACTCAACTTCTTAAAAAGGGTTACAATTGTATATGGGATGACACTTCTAACAAAGCCTTTGATTCTTTGAAACTCGCCTTGACCCGTACACCACTATTATTTCCACCCAATTATAGTCAAGATTATTTCTTGTACTTAGCTTCTTCGGACTCTACATAGCTATGGTTCTATTCCAAGAGGATGATTTGAATAATGACGATGTTATCTACTATGTGAGTCGGAGTCTCACGACTACCGTAACCAAATATTTGCATGTGGAGAAAATGGCCTTGGCAGTTGTTCAAGATTTTCAACGTTTTCGTCACTACATATTATTTCACAAAACCAAAGTCATTTCTGATTGCAACCCCAAGAAACACATCCTTAATCGATAATTGCTAGAGGGAAAATACTCCAAATGGATAATTATTCTCCAGGAGTTTGATTTGGAGTTTGAGTGAGCCAAGTCAAAGAAGTCTTTCGTTTTTTTCGAGTTGATATGTGACCTTCCCTCTACTGAGACAAAAACTATGGAAGGAGGTTCCTTTATTGACGAGTCTGTCTTTCTTATCAGTTATGATGAAATATGGTATGGAGAAATTATCATTTATCTCCAAACCCAAAATTTTCGGCCCGATATTTCTAGTGTTTATCATCGTTGTGTTCAATATCAAGCCTGCCAATACATTGTCCTTGGTGATACCCTTTATCGCCATGGTATTGATTCCATATTTCGACGATGTATCACCTATGATGAAGATGAGACATATGTGGCGTTCATATGTCTGGGTATGCCACTGCCCAAAATATCTCACGAGCTGGTTACTTCTAGCCTTCATTATTTAAGGATTGCATTACTGTCGTCCATAAATTCCACGCTTGTCAAACACACAACAATAAGATCCAATCTCATCCTTCTCCTCTTCACCCTGTAGTTTCCATTGGTCCATTCGCTAAATGGGGCATTGAATTCATGACATGTAACCCTCACTCAACTGGGGAGCATGGATACATCATCGTAGTCATGGATTATTTCAATAAGTAGGCCGAGGCGATGCCTAAATTTGATAATACCGAGAAAACTGCAACATTGTTCATATTCAATCATATCATTACTATATTTGGTTACCCTCAAGCCATTGTCACTGACCATGGTAGTCATTTTCGCAATTTCATGATTTCTAAACTTACATATAATTTGGGTCTTTGGCATGAAAACTCAACACCTTACTATCCACAGGCCAATGGCCAGGTTGAAACAATCAACAAAGTTCTCACTACTATTCTTTGACGGATGGTAGGAATTCACAAGTCAAGTTGGCACACGATGCTATTCTCGGCATTATGGATCTATCAGACATACATTAAGTTTTCCATGGGGTTCACACCTTTCCATTTAGTATATGGTATTGAAGCGATTATGGCAACTGAATGTGAAGTCCCATCTTTGAAACTAGTTGTCAAACTTGTCCCTATCACCTCAACTGAAGAAGAACGTCTCTTGTATTCGATGCAATTAGATGAGACTCACTGTGATGCTTCCTTAGTCATTGAAATTCATAAGAAGTGTGCCAAATTTCAATATGACAAGCATGTCAAACCACATGTTTTTTCTGAGGGTGATTTAGTTCTTCTTTACGAACAAGATCGTGACTTATTAGGGGCCGGTAAATTCGAGCCTATGTGGCGTGGTTTTTATATTGTGAAAAAAGTGTTAGATACTATGATGGAATTCTTTTGAGTGAACCCATAAATAGTCTTTACTTGAAGAAGTACTATGCTTAAATTATTTTTCCACGAGTGTTGTGTATTTTTAGTGTATCATACTCTAGTGTTTTTTTTTTTTTGTTCCTCCTTTCAGTTGCTTACCTTGCATTGTGCTTGGTTTCTATATGTCGGTGTCTTATATACCCTATATCGGATTTGTTGATGGTTCTAGTCACAATACTCAAAACCTGGCATCTACAGCATGGGCAATCTATGCACCTATAGATGAGTTGATCAGTTTACACAGTGTTTTCCTTGTTCATGCAACTAATAATATCACGAAATATAGTGAAATTATTGAGTTGCTAATTGATGCCATTTCATTTGGCATCCATCATATTATTGTACGACTTGATTCGCATTTAGTAGTGTTTCAGTTGAGTAACATTTATTCCATCTGGAGTCCTACTTTGTTACGAGTATACTTACAAATTCGCCTCTTGGAAAGACATTTTGATTACATTGAGTATCAACATATTCCTAGATGTCTAAATACATTGACAGATGAATTGGATAATTATGTGTTATACAGACATTTGAGACATTTTTAAACCCAATCACACATTTTACAAAGACAAGTAAGTCGGTGGGAACTTTATATTAATACGACAAAAAGTTACAAAAAGTGTTTGTCCAAGGAGCAAAATATAAAAATAGTGAAGCTCATGGATTCATGTACAAAAGAATCAAGGGCGTTTCTTGCTGTAAGAAACAACTTCCCATGCCACTCTATGAAGAAATCTACCAATAGATGCATATACGCCAACTTTATGGTGTTGATAGTGTCAAGAAATTCATCCACTGTGGCATCAAGGATGTTCACAGTTAACCCCTCTAGGTTCTATTCAATCACCTCCAGATATGAAGCAACCACTCCTGCCACAAAAAATCTCTCTCCTCAACTATGAATGGGAGAAGATCCCAAATGATGATAGGGCACCACATCTACATTATTGAGAGCACTTGATTAGTATTGGATAAATGACAAAAACATTAGATAATGAAAATTTCCTTCTTACCTATGTCTCCCCACTAAGATCCCTCAGAAAGAGCTAAGTCAGGATCCCCATAGAAGTCCATCCCGACGTACCCATAGTCCTCACCATGATTAGCTAATTTCTCATCCATTGGAATAAAACTTCGTCATACTTGACGATAGGAATGCCACTGTGACGAGCCATTGATTCCACCCACAATTTCATCTGTGGATCTTTTGAAGCAGGTATTCCCCACTCCACCTGTAGATGTAATACAAGGACCCTCTCCAAGAAGAAGGACACCAAAATGAACCTGTAACCAAACTATTTCAAATGACCATTTTGACACTTTGTCAGTTTCTTTTTCATGTTCTTCAAGACACCCTCACGCCATTTGAAGACCCTGGGTTCCATGCACTCTATGACGTATTGAAAGTGGCTTTGAAAATCCATATGGGGAGCTGCACTCCCTTCCATTTGAGTAATGGTATAGAGGATGGTCTGCAATGGTAAATCCCAAACATTTCTAATCACCACCTTTCCACTATGTTTTTCTGTACTTGGCACGCAATGGTGAAAAACATAGTAATCCATGGGTTCTCCTCCACCCTTTCTTCCCGAGAGCCTCAACAAGATAAAACTGTGAGAAAGTAAATATCCTCTATATCCAATGTGAGTGTATGCACACCCACACAAAATTATTTCTCGTTCACATCCCACATGTGAACCAGATACTCTAGCAATCTTAATTGGGCTCTCATTCCCTGAATGTTGAAAAACTTGAGTAATCCACATTGCTTAAGTGACATAATTGTTCCCTAGTGATTCCTGAAAAAATAGTCTTCTTCCTCATGCTCTCGTTCTTTCCACTCAAGAGTTTTGACCAAGGAAAACCTACCAAGTAACATCAAAAGAGGATTAGAATCATAAAAAATCATTTTTTGGAAGTTTTCCTAGTTCATTTTATCTTTTCACAAGTTGAGTTTCGGTCGTCAGAGGGATTTTGTTTCATGCAGAGCAACATCATCACACCCTGTCTTTGAGCCCCATGTGACGATTCCATATCATCATAGTTCACGATATTGTGGGCCTATGACAATCTGAAATCATAGGTACCCCAAACAAATCGACCCAAACTCAACAATAAACCAATAAAAACAAAATTTTAAACCATGAAAAGATAAAGAGGCATAAGATTACCCTTTTTACAGAGACAGTTTTTGAAATGATCCACCAGGTGCTTCGGAATCGACAGTTGAAATTTGGGAGAAAAAGAGGGTTTTGGGCACTATTTGGGTAAAATTGCAAATGAAATGGTAAAAGGGTTGTTTTGGCCTATTTTATTGTTTTTTACCATATTTTATTGCAAAATTAAATTATCTTTTGTATATTACCCATGCCCTAAAGTCTAACCAACTTTGTGAAGTGTTTTCTATTGCAAATTGAAAGGTCTAAGGACGAGACATTTGACAGGGATCCACCATTTTTTATTGTTTTTGTGTGTTTTTCTTATGTATAGATGCTTTTAGGGTTTTTCAGGAAAAATCCGAGAACAATCTTAATTCTTTCTCACACTCGTGAACCATGAGAATGCAATTGAGTAATATTTTTTCATTTTTCAAACTTGCATTGGTAATACGAAAAACAAAACCTATGGAGTATCCTTTAATATCTTTTCAAACTCCCAAAAAATGAAAAGATAGCTGAGTGACCTTGTTCTTTTCATGCTCGCAAAAATATTTGAAGAAAGTGTCTGATGATAGGTAGACTATCTCTTTTTCGGTCTCATCAAACTAACTTACGAAAAAGGATCTTATGGAGTTCTCTTTAAGTTTTTTTTAGGCTCTCTAAAAATGAAAAACTCTTGATTTTTGTTTCTTTGGACTCGTTAAACGAGCATCGAAAGACCCATATGCGATCGAACCATTATTTCTTAGGGTTTTTTAAACATACTCTGAGGGACTCATCTAAAGGATGAGCTTACATTTACAAGAATATGTTATCCTCCTAAAGCTTGCGTAAAAATAAAGAGGTACTCACTAGAAATGGTGGGGGGAAATTGGGAAAGAAATGTGTCTCTGTATTTGTGTTAGTGGCAGTAATAGTCACTCTTGAACATGGCACCCCTATTCATCATTGTATCCATGTTGGGAAATCCATTTGTCTCTTGTTTGACCATCCAAAAGTTCATATGTTGGGTTATCCTTGAGTCAATGTTTCCAAGACAACTATCGGGTCGTTCATATGTTCAAGAGAAGTCCAACCTAAACAAGCTTTCTATTAAGTCGGTCATCTACAGTTATAAATTTTCTACCATGTCGGCCTTCCCTGAGTCAGTCCTGAATCACTTCATACTATGATCTACTTCAAACCTATTACATATTTTGTGTCAATGATGGGGGATACATTAAGGCCCTCCTATGGATATTCTTTTCCTGTTGATTTCAACTCATTATCCAGGAACAAGACTTAGAAATCATTTAGTACCTTAGAGCCTACATGACTCAATGGAAGGATTCTTCGCTTTCAATAGTGGGTTCACATCATTGACCCATGATCGAAATATTCCATCATGTTTTCGAATTAAACTCATCCATTCACATTCATTGGATTGTATTAGAATACATTGGGAGTCATTGACATCAATGATGATTTCCCTCGTACCTGTTAATGGTTTTCATTAATGACCAGTAATCAAGTAGTTTCTACCATGTTCAACTTCTACACCTATAATCACATGGATAGATTCATACTTAGGGATGATGGAAATGAAGACCCTTTATCTCATCTTAGTGGTCTAGGTTGCGACAGAGTATTCATAATTTTGTATTGACACATAGATCCATTGTGTATGTCTCATGGCTATGTCCTCGAATTTTTTAAGCACATAGATCCACATTGTATTTCTGGTGGCTATGTTGAATCATGATGACATGGATCCACAATGTATGTTTAGTGGCCATGAATCACTTGACACTTATGATTAGAGTCACATGTAGTCTGAGTATGTGAATGCCTACCTTAGAAAATGACATATTATTACACAGATTCTTGATTGTTTGCAGGTTCCCGATCGATGCACTCTTTGTTTTCAACACACACATTCTACAAAGTATTTCAGTTGTCATGGGTTCTAGCTTCATACTTTAGGGGAATTATATTACACATTAGTTTGGTCACCCCAGTGATCAACTAATGACATGTGCTTAACTCACTTCCATGTTCCTTGGAAATATTAAAAGAGACCTTCTACATAATATGTTTTTCTCTATTATTCCCCTAGCCTCCAACCTCATATATTTCGCTTAGTATGGGGGTGGGGGGTAATATTGGAGAAAATCATATATTAGAGAAAACCATATTATTTTTTTCTCCAATATTACCCCACATCCCTATGTTTTTCTCCAATATTACCCCCAAACCCCACCCACACCCTCATATCATGGTGGGGGTGGGGGGTAATATTGGAGAAAATTATATACTAGAGAAAACCATATTATGTTTTTCTACAATATTACCCCCCACCCCTATGTTTTTCTCTAATATTACCCCCTACCCTCGAGGGTGGGGGTGAGGGGATAATAGAGTAAAAACATTTACTCTAATATTCCACCCACCCACACCCTCATATGAGGGTGGGGGTGAGGGGATAATAGAGTAAAACATTTAACTCTATTATTCCCCCAACCCCCACCCTCATATGAGGAAGTAAAAAATTTTACTCTATTATTCCCCCCACCCACACCCTCATATGAGGGTGGGGGTGAGGGGATAATAGAGTAAAACATTTTACTCTATTATTCCCCCCACCCCCACCCTCAACTTCATATGGGGGTGGGGCTGGGGGTGGATGGAATAATATGAGTGTCAGGGTGGGGGGAATAATAGAGTAAAATGTTTTACTCTATTATTCCCCTTCCCCACCCCTATCCTCATCCAATAATATGAGGGTGAGGGTGAGGGTGGGGGTGGGGGGAATAATATATTAAAACATTTTACTCTATTATTCGCCCCACCCTCTTCCATTAACATGAGGGTGTGGGTGGGGGGAATAATATATTAAAACATTTTACTCTATTATTCCCCGCACCCCCACCCTCACCCTCATATGGGGATGGGAGGAATAATATGAGGGTGGGGGTAGGGGAAATAATATATTAAAATATTTTACTCTATTATTCCCCACTCCCCCACCCTCAGATGGGGATGAGTGGAATAATATGAGGGTGAGGGTGAGGGTGGAGGTGGGGAGAATAANACTCTATTATTCCCCGCACCCCCACCCTCACCCTCATATGGGGATGGGAAGAATAATATGAGGGTGGGGGTAGGGGAAATAATATATTAAAATATTTTACTCTATTATTCCCCACTCCCCCACCCTCAGATGGGGATGGGTGGAATAATATGAGGGTGAGGGTGAGGGTGGAGGTGGGGAGAATAATAGAGTAAAACATTTTACTCTATGGGGTGGGGGGAATAATAGAGTAAAATGTTTTACTCTATTATCCCCCACCCCCATATAAAATGTTTTAATCTATTATCCCTGCCACCCCCACCCTCACCCTCACCCTCACCCTCATATGGGGGGATAATAGAGTAAAACATTTTACTCTATTTTCCCCCCCATGTGAGGGTGAGGGTGAGGGTGGGGGTGGCGGGGATAATAGATTAAAACATTTTATATGGGGGTTAATAGAGTAAAACATAATATATGTTTTACTCTATTATTTGCCCCACTCCCACCCTCATATAGAGGGGGAATAATAGAATAAATCATATATTATGTTTTACTCTATTATTCCCCCCACCCCCACCCTCATATAGAGGCGAAATAATAGAGTAAACCATATATTATGTTTTACTCTATTATTCCCCCTACCCCCACCCTCGTATATGAGGGTGGGGGGAATATTAGAGTAAAACATATATTATATTTTACTCTATATTATGTTTTACTCTAATATTCCCCCCACCCCATCCTCATATATGAGGGTGGGGGTGCGGGTGTAGGTGCGGGTGGGGGAATAATAGTGTAACATTCATCTCTTGCGAGCACATGTTATCGACTTATTCTTTGAGGACACTTGCGTGCAAGTGATCTGGTTATAGTGCATGATTATGTATTTTACTTGTGGATCTTTATGATGATGTTGATGATTATGATTTGATGTTATTGATATATGCATATTGGTAGATGTTATTGACATGTTTTCCCTGAGTGTGCATGACACTTGAAATATTGGGTTGTCGATGGAATCAATGGAACTCTTTGGACTCCAGATTGAGTCARGGAGTGGATTGTATTGGTTTGAGTATTTCATTCATGCATATGTGACATATGATCAATTATATTATGATGTTGTTTATGGATCATTGACAGTTTTTCGTTGATGGATGCAGGATGATGATTTCTTTATAATCTGACTCACATACGGATTAGAGGGGCCATGCACATAGACCAGATTTTGAGGGAGAGGTGTGGAAGCATCCTTGTCACAACCTACTAGCACTCCTATCATGGCTCGAACTGTATGTTAATGATTACCTAGTTCGAGAGGTCCATGATGTCATGATGACAGTCTGAGACAATTGCTCACAAATATTTCTAAGGGGCATGCAATAAGGGAGGGTCCTTCAAGGATGATTTTAAGGATGAAAATTTATTTTACAATGTAGAAACCTTGTGAATCTTACTTATCCTTCGTATGCCAACTATAAATTTTTGGTGATATTTTTGTAAAAATATTCAAATTTCTAAGGATTTTATATAGTTTTTATAAAATTTTGGTG
>SNQJ01S0177436.1:2281-13140 GCA_010110895.2 Picea sitchensis
TAATAGAAGATTCTTTTTCTAGAAGGATCTTCCTCTAGATGCTTCTTTTTAGTATAAATAGGAGTCGAGGGTATGAGAACCCTAGCTTGGATATTATTGTAATAGAGCTCTTCTCAACTGGAGGTTGCCCCCTCAAAGAGGCCTGTGAACATTGCTTTCAGATTCAAAGTGTTATTTCTGTTATTATTCTTATATCATTTCAGTGTTATTGTGGTGAATGCTCTAGTTATATTGTTGTTATTCTGCCATTACTAGCATTTTATTTTTGTTCTGCATACATTTTATATATGGTATATTACAGACGCTAAGCTGGTCCAACAGAAGCTTTGTCTGGTTAATCCTAAGAAAACAACAACTATTAAGGCTAAAGTAGAGAAACTGCTTTAAGCTGGTTTCATCTACCCCATCCAATTGACTCAATGGGTGTCAAATCTCATCACCGTCAACAAAAAATAGGGTACAATTTGCATATGTATGGACTTTCGTGATTTGAACAAGGCCTGTCCAAAGGATAATTTCCCCACTCCATTTATCGACCAGATTGTTGATGAATCTGCAGGATGCGAGGTCTTTTCTTTCATGGATGGTTTTTCACGATATAATCAGATACAAATCAAGCCTAAAGACCAACACAAAACTGCTTTCATTTGTCCGTGGGGTACATTTCCTTACCAGAAGATGCCATTTGGTATGAAAAATGCTGGAGCTACTTTTCAATAGGCCATGTATTTTTCTTTCCATGATCTCAAACACATAGTCGAGGATTATCTTGATGATTTAGCATCACGATCTCGTAAGAGAGATGATCATCCCACACACCTCTGACTTATCTTGGAGTGATGTTGCTACTACCAGATTCGCTTGAATCCAAACAAATGCGGTTTTTGCGTTACGTCGGGTCGTCTGCTAGGTTTCATAGTTTTGATAACAGGGATCATGGTCGATCCTCTAAAGCTTGAGGGAATAGTTCAGTTGCCTCCTCCGTGCACAGTCCCTCAGCTTTAGAGTTTATAGGGAAAAGTGAACCTTTTACTGCGTTTTATCGCAAGTTATGTCGAGATCACAAAGGGTTTCATGTGTTTACTAAAGAATGATGTTCCTTTTCATTGGGATGAAGTCACTCAGTGCTCTTTCAAAGCGTTGAAACACGTCCGCATGTCTACCCCTCTGCTTCGACCACCCAATTATAATAAATATTTCTTATTGTACTTAGTTATGGCAGATTTGACCATCAGTATGGTCTTAGTTCAGTAGGATGATTTGCTTGAAGAATACGTGATTTATTACTTGAGTCGAGGCCTAGTTGGACCAGAACTCAATTATTCACATGTTGAAAAAATTGTGTTGGCAGTAGTTCATGCTGTCCAACGGTTCCGTCATTACATTCTGTTTCATAGGACCACTGTCATTGCCATTGTGAATCCATTTCAATACGTGTTGACACGAAGAGTAATTGAAATAAATATCAGTAAATGGATAGTTATCCTCCAGGAATTTGACCTGGATTTTGTTTCGGCGAATTCAAAAAGTCGGTGGTCTTTGCGGAACTCATCTCGAAACTTTTGGTCAAGTCAAGTGATGTTATACCTGAAGAGTCGTCTATTAAAGGAGACATGTTTTTGATCACATCTTCGGACCCCTGGTATGAAGATATACTAATCTATATCTACACTTTGAAGTGCCCCGCCTCTACTTCTCATGATGAACATCGACATATACACCATTAGGAAAAGAACTATCACATACTCGAGGAAAATTTGTATTGTCGAGGTGTCAATTGCATCCTTTTTCGGTGTCTCACTCATGAAGAAGCAAAAATTGTACTTAACAATTTCCACACTGGAGCATGTGGCGGTCATTTGTCTGTGTTGGGAACAACCCAAAAGATTCTATGAGCCACCCATGTCAGATATTCTCTTGGAAGATGAGGGCACACCTCGTTGCCATGTTTCCTGTCATCACAGTTGGTCTCTTCACCAAGTGGGGGACGGACTACACTACATGAAACCCCCCTTCAACAAAGGGGCACTGTTATATCATCATAGTAGTAGACTACTTTATGAAGTGGGTCAAGGCTATGCCAACATTTAAATATGATGGCGAGACAACAACTCTCTTTTTTTTTAACCATATAATAGCAAGGTTCAACGTCTCGAGAGAGATTGTCACTGACCATGGTAGTCACTTTCAGAATAAAATGATGTCCGATTTAACGTCAAAGCTTGGGTTGAGGTAGGAACATTCATCACCCTACTACCCACAAGTGAATGGTCAAGTGGAAGCTGTGAATAAGTCCCTTAATACTATCCTACAACGAACGATCAATTTGGCCAAGTCAAATTGGCATTTAATGTTATACTCGACATTATGGGCCTACCAAACCTATGTTAAGACTGCAACCGATTTCTCACCTTTTCAACTCATTTACGGGTTGGAATCAGTTTTTCCATTAGAGTGTCAGATCCTGTATCTAAAGTTGGAAGTATAGTTATTTCCAAACACTTCACCGCTTGAAGAGAGTTTATTATATCTTGAGAAACTCGATGAGCATCGTCGGGATGCATCCTTGGCCAACGAGGCTCACAAAAAAAAATTCAAGTGTCAGTATGATCGATCTGTTTTCCCTTGGATTTTCTCTGAAGGCAACCTTGTCCTAGTCTATGACCAAAATAAGGATCCTCCAGGGGAAGGCAAGTTCAAGCCCATGTGGTTCAAAAATTTCATCATGAAGGAGGTTCTAAAGAAGGGCACTTATCGTCTGGTGGACTTTGATGGAAATGATTTGGCGGAGCCTAGAAATGGGTTCTACCTCAAGAAGTATTACTCGTAGGTGGGTCACCTTGGGTGACTTCTTGTACATATGTATAGTTCTTATACATTTTCTTTTTAGTTTTTGTCTTTTCAGTTTTATGGACATGTCATTTTTGATGTCATCTTTTTCACTATGGAAGATGTCAAGTGAATCAAAGGTGTTCATTGGGTTTGCAAACAACGCTAGTCGACACACTCGGAGGCTTTCTTCTGTAGCTTGGGTGATTTTCACACCTTAGGGCCAGTTGATATCTTCAGGAGGTATCTGTTTAGGTGATGCCACAAACAATGTCACCGAATACAATGTAGTTTTAGAGTTGCTTCATGATGCTTTGTCGCATGGTATCTCTCACCTCTGGGTCTACTTAGATGCTCAACTGGTTGTGTCTCAGTTAAATAGGGTTTATCGCATTTACAATCCTACTCTACACTGAAGGTTCCATAGGGTACGTCTCTTAGAATGAATCTTTGATTACATTACGTATATCCATGTTCCTAAGAGATTGAATCAAATCACAGATACTCTATCTAATCATGTATTAGATTGGCATATTTCACACATGTAAGAAAACGCACACACATGCACATGTAAATACATTTGTAAATAAATTTAATCCATAAGACATAAAAATATGTAAATACACATATATATATATATATATCGAAAGTATTAGAGTACATAGGTGGGCGTAAGCGCCTCAAAAATATATGTCCAGTAAGATTCATGGGGCTTATGCCCTAAAAAATATACAAAAGTTCCCTTGACACGTAAGTAGTCTATCCTAGCTAAGGGCGGGGCATGTTGGCCCTATCGTAGTGAACAACAACATTTTCTGGAAAAGTTATACCTAGGTCCATGGCACCCCAACTACATGAGGTTGCATCGATGGTGGCAGATCTTCGATCTCTTCCATAGGGACTATGCGAATGAGCGCAGTGAATTTCCGCTCCACCCGTCTCAAAACTCTCTCAGCCTCTCCGGCAGGAGGTCCCCCTGTTGCTGGTCCACCGACCATGGATGGTCCTGCCTCTGGTCGAGGATGCCACCTGGTCCTCAAGAAGTCTGCTGGATACACTGGTCCCACATCTGTACATAACAAATACATAGTTGTTAGATACTCTGATACACTTAAAAATGATATATATAAAAAGAAATAAAAATTAAATAACTTTGAAAAAAAAACATACCTATCTCTCCTCGTTCTACCCTGGGAGGTACATGCATATCAGGATCCCTGGAGAACTTGATCCCGACATAGGGGTAGTCCTGTATATCCATAATCTGCCGAGACCACCAGTTGAAACATTTTTCATCAAAGGCCTCAATGGTCCTCCCTCCTCCTATCGCAGAAAAAACATTGCCCATATGCACACTGCTGGGTGAGAGGCCATGTGCCCTCATACTATCTCTCATGGAATGAGACTGGGTACCCACTCGAAGAAAAAGGAACATAGAACAGTCCCAAACCCTAAATTTTTGTTTCTCCACACACAACACTCTGTTAACTATCTCTTCATGCAATCTAGCATGGTTGTGCTCCAGTGAAAAACTTGTTCATTTAAGCACTGAACCGCACAATGCATGTGCACCTGAGAGACCTGATGTAAGCTCACAGATCCAGTGATCCACCCAATAAGAAAAACTTTCACTTTCAGTGATAGTTTTGAAATCTTGTGGATCAACACCTGAGAACTCACTTTATCTGTGTTGGCTTCACAATGGATTCCAATCAACTCCTCAATGTTGTGAGGCACAGGAGGAAAAACAAAAAGGTTTACTGGTTCCCCTCTCCTTGAGAGGCTAGTAAGAAAACAAATATCCTCAGTCATTGGAGTCAACGACTATCCTTCGAGCATAAATGCCTCAGCGTTAGGGTGCCAGTAATCCACCAAGGCGTTCAGCAGCCTGGGTTGTACCCGCATGAATGGACACTGGAAGAATTTCAACAAACCACATTGTGATAATGTGGCGAGAGTAGTAGGGTCTTCTGTGACCAAAGAATCAATGTCTTCATGCTCCCTTTATCTCCAATGAACGTACATCCTGCAAAATGATAGTTTCAAAGGGGAGTTAACTCTTACTTTTTAATTTTTTCCATATGTTTAGGGGTGTATGCGGGCTATAGTGAGCACAGTCACGAATGCACACGAGTAGGTTTTTTTCTGCCCATGTGCATATGCGTGTTGTCCTTGGACAACCCGCGTACACGTAGGGCCGCACCTTTTTTAAGAGTGTGAACTCCCCCAAAAAATTAAAATGAACTAAAAGAGAAGTATTGAATTGCAAGAGGGGTTGTTTTATACTTACTTGGTCCAAGCAGAAGTTCATTTCGTCCACTGAAGCTCGCAGAATCAATTCTTTTGGCAAAGGGGTGTTTTTGAATTTTTGGTCAATTCTCAATTTACAATGGTGATAATGAGCTGCCAACTTCTATTTATAGATTTTTTGGCCCCTTTTTGTCATTTTTTGGACCATTTTGTCGTTTTTTCTAGCTTAAAAGTCATTTAGTATGGTTCTTGAGTTTCTTATGGGATGTTATGATACATGTTACTTTTGGTATTGGGAAATATTTTGAGAGTTGGGTCATTTTTAAAGGTCCTTTGGTAAAATGTTGTTTTTCCAACATTTTGCATCTAAGTTAGGTTTCCACCTCCACTTTCTGCATCTCGTTGTCTTTTTCGCTTTGCCATAGGATCGACCCCACCGAGTTGTGACACAGAACCATCATTTCTTCTTTAGAATTGTCATAATTTAGTAGTAGAGCCTGCCTTTACATGGATTCCCTAGTTAGATCCTCATTTATTTTGGCGTCCATGTCATCATTAATGACTATAGGCTTGGGATTACTTACTAGTTTTTCCTGATTAAGAGTTTTGAGCCTTACTCGTATGATTCATTATCACTCTTGACCTCACCCTCAAGAATCCCAAAAAAATATGAGTCTTATTTAAACCCTTTTCAGGCTCTTTAAACATGAAAATATTTTCGAGCGATCTTGTCGCCCTTCACGCTCACCAAACTAACATTTAAAGGCACATATGTCCAGCGGTAGTTTACCCCTTTTTCAGTCCGAAGGTTAGTTGTATGAACAAAGGTATACTCTAGGAGCTTCGGTTCTCTAGAAGAGTATTCTCAGGTATAAGTTTAACCCTTTTTTGGGCCTGAGGGACTAAATTTACGAAAAAAAGGAACCCCCCACAGAGTCCATAGTTAAGCTCTTTTCAGACTCCTTAAAAGTGAAAAGATCGTCGAGTGACCTTGTTCTTTCACACTCATTAATTGGTTCAAAAAAACATCTATTGGCATGAGTTTACCCTTTTTTCCGGTCTATAGATTAAGGAGGAAAAAGGTACACCTCAGGAGATTCATCTCTCCAAGAGAGTTCTCCTCAATAAATTTCACTTTTTCGAGCTAGGGAGACTTAATATAGAAAAATGAAGCGAGTCCATAGTTAAGCTCTTTTCAGACTCCTTAAATATGAAAATATTAATGAGTGATATTCTCTTTGTCACACTCATTAAAATGGTTTTGAATGGACGTCTTTTCGGTGCTAGTTTACCCCTTTTTCGAACTGACTAGACTACCTTCGAAAAAGGTACCCCAGTGGAGTCTCCTTTTACACTTTTTTAGACTCTCTAAAAATGAAAAAATGTCGAGCTTACCTTCTCTGGGATCGCTAAAATTACATCGAAGTATGTTATCATTGTGTCTTATTAATCACATTTGCATTCCTGCATCTTTCACCTAATGTCGGCTCCATATTTCTCTCGACTGAACCATCTGAAGCATGCCTTATACACAAGCCTTGTATCACTTTGCCTCTGCGTCTTGACACCTTGGCCCATGGAGGATTTTTCTCGAGTGTCATTTTCCTGAATATGTCTCCTTTCTCTGAGCATCAATGTGTTCCTTGTGCTTGGAACTAGTATGTCTATGACACTCGTTCCTCCTTTGTAACGTAGCATTCTTTTATTCTTTTTCAAGTTTTCCAAAATTATTGAAAAAGACAAAAAAATCAAATATACCGCAAAAAGAGGAAGGGAAAATTATTTTCTTTTTGTTGGCAACACAATGAGTCACCCTTGGACAAAGAAAATATTTCCATTTGTTTGTCAATCTCTAGGATTTAATATGACCTTAGGAAGCTATTATCGCTACATAGAGTTGTGTCCTCCCCCGTTTGGTTATCCTTCCAAACATATCGAGAGTTTGTGTTGCCTCCTGCAACGTGAACTTATTTCAATGCCATGCTTCCTGAGTCTCATCATTTGTCATGCTTTTGTACAAGGGAAGTTTTACTATACTTGAGTAGGCCCTTCTGTAGTTTGTCTCTTGTCCTCATGCTCGACCACCCTGAAAGACCAAACAATTTCTTGTTCAAAATCAATGAAGTTCTCTGCTTGATCATTGAGATCCTCTTGTTTGTTTCTGACGAGATTTTGAAGACATCTGGGTAGTGAAGTCGTAAACTGATATTACACTCCTACTCAAGTTTTGAAGATCTTGAATTTTTTTCCCAAGATTTGAAGGCTTCATCTCCAGCCATCAGGCATCATTAGTTTCTTGAAGATGAATACTATACATGTATATCTTTTGATTTTGAGATGTAGATTCGTTGTGTATTGCTCGTGGCTACACTTTATATAGTTATATGACCTGGATCTGCAGTGTATTTTATTGGAAGGCATGATTTTATTTCATCCCTTTCATGGGTATGCCTTCCTTGGTGAGACAAATTATTATTTTGCAGATGGTACCTCCTGAACTCTGGTCTCTGAGCTCACTCGCTTTGTACATTGGTGACTATTTGTAATTTATTTCAGACATCATATGCTCTTCTGATCTCACACATTAGGGGGCATCTATTATAACCCTAAATTTCACCATGCATGCATACTTGACATCAGGCCATCTTACTTGTTTTTTTTTGCCAAGCCATCATTTGAACAACTCTTCTAAAAACCATATTTGTGAAGATGTACGCACCCTACACCACTACTAACCATGTACACACATTTGCTACACCATTACATCCTGCATATACTCACAAAAAGCACGAAAAATAAAAAAATGCAAAGGGATACAGGTTTTTGGGTAGTTACCTAACCATTTGACCGCCCATAGCCGATCACCCAACCAAATAACTATCCTTTTGGCCTATAAAAGAAAGTGTTGGGGTACCATTCAAAAAGAGCATGAGAGCAAAGAAACTCTGCCCATTTTAGTATTCCCCCTTTTCCCCAATATTTTTCAACCACATTGTGAGTTTGAGCCATAATTCCTTTTTCAACCCCTTTTTCCTCCCATGCAAACCCTTGCCATTTCCATAGAGAGACTGAAGAGGATAAGGATACATGGAAGAAGTTGGTGCACGGTGAAGAGGATCCCAAGACCAAGTTCGAGCAACAGTTGTCGGTCTCATATTGTAAACAAGGATGATTTTAAGAATGGAAATTTATTTTAAAATGTAGAAACCTTGGCGAATCTTACTAATCCTTCATATTTTTTTTTTGTTTGTTAATTTGTGCAGGACCTGCGATTAACCCATGGCTTGAGAAACCGCGACTCAGGGGCATCTAAGCCGTCAAAATCACCCGGGGATCACACCCGGCCTGAGCCACACCAACCCTTAACATGGTTGGATTTTTTGTCCCCGCAGGTTTCGAACCGGTGACTTTAACATCACAGAGTGGCTTAACAACACACTCCGTCACCGACTGTCCTACACCTCGGGGACTTAAAGTTGAAGGACATGGGGGTGGGATTTGATCCACTTATGTGTGCACGGGTCACGATACCATTTATTATAGTATCTTTGGGTGCAACCACACGTTCGACCACTACCTCAAGGTGTCCCCATGGCTCCAGGTAAAGCCCTCACGAGAATTGAACCTTGCCCAACAGTGAAAAACTCCTCGCTTTCCACCATTGGATCCAACCCCTTTGGGATACTAATCCTTCATATTCCAACTATAAATGTTTGGCAATATTTTTGTAAAAATATTCAAATATCTATGGATTTTATATAGTTTGTATAAAACAATTTCGATTTTTAAGGTAAAGTCATTTTATCCTATAGAATTTGGGCGAATCATTTTTATAATGGCGAATCTTTTTTTGGGAAAAACCATGGAAAATTATCTCATGAACGAAATGTAGCCCCTAAAATCATCCTTGATTGTAAGCGACTTTGTGAGATTAATATAAAGAAATACTTTTTCCATCCCGCCAAATGATGTCTTCAATCTTCATGATTTATTTGTATTCTTGTTATGATATCTAACCCACTAATCCATATATACAATGCATGCTTGTAGTTTCTTGTTTGTCTTTTGGTGAATGTAGGTTGGCCTTGGGAGGAGATCTGTAGTCGAGAAACAACTAACTGTAAATGGATCAACACCGGATGCAAATTTTAAGGTGAGCTTACCGGATCCCTATAATGTATTTTTTCTATATCATTGTGGGTTAATGTTGGGATAGTTGTTAAAAGTAGGAGACTTTAGATGATTATCTCTTCCTGCACTTTAGAACCCTAGTGTAGTCCGTAGGGGGTTTTCCCGCTATAATAATATTGGATTGTTAAGTCACAACAATTCACTGTATTCGATATATTGTTAAGTGATTAATTTTTTTTTTTCAGTTGAACTAAAACATTTATATTCAATGTATAGTTTTAGTTTCAAAGGATAGGGATATATATACTTATCTGATATTAGGTTTTGGAAAATAGTTGCAATGAACCTTGTTTTAATAATAATTGTTGAATGTGTACAGATTGATGTATGGTTGCAATAGAATTTGTTGCACCAGGAATTTAATGTGTTGCGTAAATGTTATAGTTGTAAGTTTCCCTTGCATCGTGTTGACTCGTCGATTGGGTGATTGGGTTTTCATCATGTGGTTGACAGTTAACTCAGTCTCCTAGCGCATTGAATTTTCTTGGGTTATTGGTCTATATGTGATATGTTGCGCGAGGGTTACCATCATGCCTATCACCTTGTGATGGAATGATTCCTGATGAGGGGATCATTGCGTGCCCTGAGGGATAGAGGCGAATGATAACCTGGCCGAATTTTGTGCTTCCCGATGTGGGTGTTGTTTGTTGTAATAGTTTTCGGGACTTGGTTTCGTAACTCCTTAAGGCGCTGAGTTTTGTGGGATGTAGGGTTCTAGTTCCTGGTCATCGAAGCCACTGTGTCGGGTTGTTGATGTTTTCCTTTAGCTTGCAGGCATTGTCTTTCTTGTGTTGGGTGGGTAGTTATTTCTATCAGTCTTTAATTTTCACATGTTTCACCTAGTTGCTTGATGTGCTAGTGTGTTGATTTGTTGTTGTTTGTTTCTTGATCTGTGTGCGTGGTTTTCGTCGTCAAGTTGTTTGGTTTAACTGTTTTCGTCGTTTCCTTACTACCTAAAAACAAAAAAAAAAAATTCACTTTTTGCGTCGCTTGTAGTTGTAATGATTGGGGTTGTCACACTCCCATTCTTCATCCTTCATGGCCGTCAGCTTCTTTGCTATTCCACCCAATGGTAGGAATATATCCTTCTGATATAAATAATCTTCCATCTTCATCTTCCATAACTGGTAGTTTTGGCCGTTAAATTTCTCGACCCTAAACTTTCCATATTCTGTCATTGCTCCCACTCGAACTAGGAACCCTCTTTTCCTGTGAGTTACCTTTCGCTCTGATACCACTTGTTAGAAAAAAAGGATCGCAGAGAAATAAAATAAAATAAATTCATAATTAAAACACAAAATATACACAATACAATAGAGACAAAGATATAAGTGGTTCACCCAGTGTGGTCTACGTCCACCAGAGAAATTTCCAGGTCCTTCCTTTATTATTATCCAAAACATGAAGGGATACAATGTATAGAAAACCCGTTGTAACTTCCTCTTCTTTCTCTCATAGTCTTCTCACTCATAATATAATATGTTGATTTTTCATAAGATAGGTTAAGCATGTAGTTCATTTAATTTCATCATGTCTTAACCATAAACAAGAATGTTGCAGCAACCAAGATCACAAGAAGAAACACCATG
>SNQJ01S0177437.1:0-19814 GCA_010110895.2 Picea sitchensis
CCATCCTCCTCTTAGAAACAAGCCTCTCCCCCATTGAGAGCATGGCTAGGACTAGATACCTAATGTATAAGAACAAGTTAAACAACATGGAAAACAAGAGGCTTCCTAAAATTGCTTCAAAATCGATTCATAACCACCATCGACTCAAGCGAGGATGGCATAAAGATGCCCGGTCTTGGATAAAATATTGGGGAATCATGGAAGACACCATTTTGTAGAATAAAGATAGTATTAAAAAATCGTCAAATCAAAATTTAAGGAGAAAATGTGGTGTGATAAAGATTTAGAGGAAAAAAGAAAATTGAGGTATTATAAGGATGTAATCAACCCTAATCTAGAAGATCAAAATTATCTATCTGTTTTGCCAAGTGTAAAGAAAAAAATAAGCATTGGTAAGATAAGAACAAATTCTCATGAGCTCCATAGTGAAACTGGGCGTTGGTCAATTCCTAAAACACCATGCGATGAAAGAGTGTGTCATCTTTGTGAAACTAAGAAGGTTGAAGATGAAAATCACTTTCTCTTAGATTGACCAGCAAATACCCATATTAGATCTCATTTTCAAAATATTTGTCACACTACCAACCTTCCTAACCTCTTAACTCAACAAAAGCATGGAGATCTTGGAAAGATTCTCTTAATGTTTTTCGAGCAAAGAAACAAAATGGTAAAGAATCGCAAGTAATCACTTACCCTCTTAAGGTATGATAGACCAATTCAATCTTAGTGTACATTAATCATCATTATTGTATATGGTTATACGTTATTTATTACTAATATTTAATCTTAAATACTAAGCTTGGTTAAGAAAAACCAAGTGGGGAATTATTATGTTGTTAAGGGAAAACTTCTTGTATAAATACATGCTTGCTTAATTGAATAATAAAATAAAATATAATTGTTTTGTACATGTTGGTTTGTTAAGTGAACCTACCCAACCCAATTTAAGGATTGAAATGAGCGCAAGTTAAGTCTCTTGTAAGTATGCTCTGTCTGTTTGTCTATTGTTGTTTGAAGTTTAACTGGTTTGAACAATAATAGCAGTTTTTGGTTTATATTTTGATCCAAATACACAACTTTTCTCAAGTAGAGTTATCCTACGGGTTTGTGTTACAATCCTTGTTTTCGTTTTCATATTATATGCAAGATCCCTCTGAGGTAAATTGAAAGTGGCAGAGCTCCATAATCTTTGGAAGTATTTGTGTATGTTGCGTATTGGATACCATCATAATCATTGTTACACTGTTTTTCAAATTGAGATTACGAATGGTGATGTTAATAATGAAAATACTTTCTAAATTGGAAGATGATGTTAGTCAAAGATTTTACAAGGTGATGTTAATAATGAAAATACTTTCTAAATTGAAAGATGACGTTAGTCAAAGATTTTATAGAGTGTGACAATTTATGTTTAATATGAAAATATTAACAACAATGATAATAATAATGATAATGTTAATCAAGCATTTCACAATTTTAATCAATGTTAATCAACAACTTCTAAATATGTCATATTAATGGCTATTTTAATAACACTTAAATTTTAAAGTTCTAGAATAAAAATTCCATCTTTCATGAAATTTTGTTTGACATGATTTTTTAGAGGTTCTTTATCTTCATCTAATCCTTCGTTTATTGTTTCTTTGATCACTCTCTTTAGTTTAATTTGGGTTTTTTGGTTTCCATCTTATTCAATTAGCCATGATCGATTGAACATTTTCAAATTAATCCATTATTCATGCAACTATGATTCCACACAAGACCAATTGAGAGTATCCCCTTTGGTTACTTGGTCCAATTGAGAGTATCCTCTTTGGTCACTTGGTTTATTGTGTAAGCCACACCAATTTAATTAAATAAAAGATATGAAAGATGGGTTTCCTTGTTTTTTCCTTGGTATTTGTTAGTGGGTTCACTCCTTGGTGGGGCTATGTGCTTTCTTTTTTTAGGTGGTAAAAATCTCATCCTTTTGTTCTAATGTTCTACAAGAGTTTTCTAGTTTATTATAGAACAAAAAGTTGATTTTTCTCATTTCTCATGGATCAAAGAACTTTTTTTGTAAAAAAAACCATATGAAGTCCTTGTTGGTGCATTTTCCTTGCCCATTTTCATAAATTGGGAACGATTATCTTATTTTAGGGCGTTGCTTCCTCAGCTTGAACCTTCAACCCCTCCCTAGATCCTTAGCCCCCCTAGTTACTCCATCGAATATTTGACACTCTCAAGATCCTTAACCCCCCAATTCCTCCATAAAATATTTGACAAAGAAATAATTTAATTAATTAATTTAAATTTTTTGTTATAATTATTAAAATTAAAATTTATAAGATTCATTAATATTTTATATTTAAAATAATGTATTTATGCTATTGAATATGGAGTTTAATTTAAAATAATGTATTTATGCTATTGAAGATGGAGTTTAGTATAATGTTATTTAAATGTGGATAGAAATGCTTAAAAATTGATACTTCAAAAGTATAACCTTCTTTAAATGTGGATTTTAAAACAAAAAATTGCACATATGAAATTGTAGCATGTATTTAAATTTGAGGTTTGAAATACATAATACAAATTACCTATTTTTTTACTTAATATACATGGATTCTTATTTGTTTTATTTTTATTCGTTGCATAATGCATTTTCTAGGGAAACCCCTTGAGCATTTCCCCTCATTTTGATGATGGTATTCTAATGAGGAACAAAGACGTCCCCCGCCAGCACAATGTGCAAAAAGGGGTCAAATAGCTCAAAAAGATGGCTAGCCAGTTAACGCATACATGAAAGGGTGTTGCTCACTTGAGGACAACCAACAAGCCAACCCAACTAGCTCAACTAGTTTAGCCAAGTAGACCAACATTTGAAGGGTGCTACTCACTTCCAGCCCCAGGCTTCTAGGGGCATCTACATTATTATATAGTTAATTGTGTGAGTTAGTTAGCAAGGCATCTATTTCTATCTTAAAGTTGGTGCATATACATTTTATATTATTTTGTAACTTGAGTGACATGAAAAAATAGATTAGGGTTTTTGACTTGGAGACTTTGTAATCATATAAAAAGGCATCTTGGACTCATTAATAAAGTAAGCAATTTTTTCAGATCCTCTACAATTTATGAGTTTCTCATGTCTTATCTATTCTTTTAGATCAACTTCAACTTCATCTTTTGATTTCTTTGTCTCTTGGATCATATACAACCTTTTCTTATGGATTAGTTCTTTGGGTCATTTTTGTAGTTATCCATTTTTTATCATTTGATATCAAAGAGGTAAGGTCTTGTCCTATTAGGGTTATCTGGAGGATGCCCTTCCACCCTACTCTCCACCTTAGCAAAATATGTCTATGCTTCCACATTTGTTTAGGTCATCCTTGTTGTGTGCCTTAAATTTGAATATAAAACATCATACAATATATCCAATAATAAGATAATAACGATCCACACTTTATTAATATCAAAGCCTCAAGGTAGGGGAACACCTTACAATTGATCCTTTTATGGAAGGAATCCANTTTTTTAGAGGTTCTTTATCTTCATCTAATCCTTCGTTTATTGTTTCTTTGATCACTCTCTTTAGTTTAATTTGGGTTTTTTGGTTTCCATCTTATTCAATTAGCCATGATCGATTGAACATTTTCAAATTAATCCATTATTCATGCAACTATGATTCCACACAAGACCAATTGAGAGTATCCCCTTTGGTTACTTGGTCCAATTGAGAGTATCCTCTTTGGTCACTTGGTTTATTGTGTAAGCCACACCAATTTAATTAAATAAAAGATATGAAAGATGGGTTTCCTTGTTTTTTCCTTGGTATTTGTTAGTGGGTTCACTCCTTGGTGGGGCTATGTGCTTTCTTTTTTTAGGTGGTAAAAATCTCATCCTTTTGTTCTAATGTTCTACAAGAGTTTTCTAGTTTATTATAGAACAAAAAGTTGATTTTTCTCATTTCTCATGGATCAAAGAACTTTTTTTGTAAAAAAAACCATATGAAGTCCTTGTTGGTGCATTTTCCTTGCCCATTTTCATAAATTGGGAACGATTATCTTATTTTAGGGCGTTGCTTCCTCAGCTTGAACCTTCAACCCCTCCCTAGATCCTTAGCCCCCCTAGTTACTCCATCGAATATTTGACACTCTCAAGATCCTTAACCCCCCAATTCCTCCATAAAATATTTGACAAAGAAATAATTTAATTAATTAATTTAAATTTTTTGTTATAATTATTAAAATTAAAATTTATAAGATTCATTAATATTTTATATTTAAAATAATGTATTTATGCTATTGAATATGGAGTTTAATTTAAAATAATGTATTTATGCTATTGAAGATGGAGTTTAGTATAATGTTATTTAAATGTGGATAGAAATGCTTAAAAATTGATACTTCAAAAGTATAACCTTCTTTAAATGTGGATTTTAAAACAAAAAATTGCACATATGAAATTGTAGCATGTATTTAAATTTGAGGTTTGAAATACATAATACAAATTACCTATTTTTTTACTTAATATACATGGATTCTTATTTGTTTTATTTTTATTCGTTGCATAATGCATTTTCTAGGGAAACCCCTTGAGCATTTCCCCTCATTTTGATGATGGTATTCTAATGAGGAACAAAGACGTCCCCCGCCAGCACAATGTGCAAAAAGGGGTCAAATAGCTCAAAAAGATGGCTAGCCAGTTAACGCATACATGAAAGGGTGTTGCTCACTTGAGGACAACCAACAAGCCAACCCAACTAGCTCAACTAGTTTAGCCAAGTAGACCAACATTTGAAGGGTGCTACTCACTTCCAGCCCCAGGCTTCTAGGGGCATCTACATTATTATATAGTTAATTGTGTGAGTTAGTTAGCAAGGCATCTATTTCTATCTTAAAGTTGGTGCATATACATTTTATATTATTTTGTAACTTGAGTGACATGAAAAAATAGATTAGGGTTTTTGACTTGGAGACTTTGTAATCATATAAAAAGGCATCTTGGACTCATTAATAAAGTAAGCAATTTTTTCAGATCCTCTACAATTTATGAGTTTCTCATGTCTTATCTATTCTTTTAGATCAACTTCAACTTCATCTTTTGATTTCTTTGTCTCTTGGATCATATACAACCTTTTCTTATGGATTAGTTCTTTGGGTCATTTTTGTAGTTATCCATTTTTTATCATTTGATATCAAAGAGGTAAGGTCTTGTCCTATTAGGGTTATCTGGAGGATGCCCTTCCACCCTACTCTCCACCTTAGCAAAATATGTCTATGCTTCCACATTTGTTTAGGTCATCCTTGTTGTGTGCCTTAAATTTGAATATAAAACATCATACAATATATCCAATAATAAGATAATAACGATCCACACTTTATTAATATCAAAGCCTCAAGGTAGGGGAACACCTTACAATTGATCCTTTTATGGAAGGAATCCACTCATGTTCACTTGCCTCTTCAAGGGGGAAACCTCCAAATGATCTAAGCTCCAATTACAATAATCGTCACCACTTCATAAAGGAGGACTCCATCCTTATTTATACTAATTAATAAAACCCTATTCATAACAACCTCCTAACTACCTAGTAGATCTTCTTTAATGAGGCCCCATTACATTTATTCAATAATTATAGCTGCCATAATGGGCCTTATTTAATAATATGGTGGAACTAGTCCACCTTACATTGAGTGGACTCCACTATGATTACATCACTATGGGCCCTTCGATCCCCCATTACACCCCTAGGGATGATCCCAACATTCCACTCCCCCTTAGAAAATCATTTTCCTCAATTCTTGTTGTGAGGAGGTACAACCATAAACCAGGGTCCCTTGGATAAGTGTTGACCACAATGCTCAAGTGAGCCAAAGAACCAAGGTCTCATGTAGAAATGTTAGCCACAATGTTGAAGTAGTCCAAGCTGCATCGTAAGCCTGAGTCCCATGTACGAGTGTTGAATATAACTCTCAACTGATGACTCATGATATCCATAAATGGATAATTAATATGATTCAAATACCCATTAATATCATGGCGATTCAAATAAATAGAATCCTTAAAAACATCATCCACATAGTTGTAAAGGGTTAAGGCTTAATTCGGAAGGAACAATACCATTTTATTATATGCAAGTTGAACATTAGTAGTCAAAATTCGCTCTAGAATTCCATCAATGATGTTCTTTACCTAAGGTGGAGTCGAGTCATCATATAGAAGATGAAAGTAATTTCCATCCCAGAAATGAAAACTATCCATATAACAATCATCACAATTATTCTCTAAATGGTATCAGGCATAACTCTCTCAATTATATTATTCCTTCATCCAAGGGCATGTGGTCCCAATAATATAGGTCTCTTGATATTTAACAATTGTCTCTTTAATATCTCGAAGATATTTTAACAAAATTATCATATTTCCATTCTTCATGCCCATGAGGGTTTGAGAGTGAAATTTTTCAAAGGTTTTAGAGGATGACATATCCATTGGAAGCACAACATATAATATACCAAATCAACCTATGAAAATATTATATCCAATGGTGATGTTTTTATGGAAATCTGACAAACTTTTCAAAAGATATCCTCTCTACAATTTACATGATCGTCATTAAAAAACCTTGAAATTCAATTTTAAATCAGTGATATCTTGGCCTCTTGAACTCCAATTGAGATGATTTATTTATTTTTCGTGAGGAACTCATATCTACAGTCAGTTTTGGAAAATTATGCACCAAATTCTACATAAATTGATCAAAGTGTCATGGCCCTCTCTTTTTTTGTTCCTTTGAAAACTACAAAAGGAAAAAAATTGCCCCTTTTTTGGCCCAAGAAAGCTCTGATACCACTTATTGTGTGCCTAGAAACTTAATATGAAATCTCATACATTATATTCAATAAAAAATAATAATGATCCACACTTTATTAATATCAAACCCTTAAGGTAGGGAAACACCTTAGAATTGATCCTTTTATGGAAGGAATCCACTCATGTTCACTTGCCTCCTCAAGGGAGAAACCTCCTAATGAGTTAAGCTCTGACTACAATAATCTTCACCATATCATAAGGAGGAATCCATCCTTATTTATACTTATTGATAAAACCCTAATCATAACAACCTCCTAACTACATAGTGGACCTTGTTTAATGAGGTCCCATTACATTTATTCAATAAGTCTAACTAGCATAGAGCGATAAGTCTAACTAGCATAAAGGGCCTTATTTAATAATATAGTGGACCATTCCAAATTACATTGAAGGGCCTCCATTATTATTACATCACTATGGTCCCTTCGAGCCCCTATTACATTCCTAGGGAAGATCCCAACTTTCCACCCTCCTTAGAAAATCATTGTCCTCAATGCTTTTTGTGAGAAGGTACAACCACAAACCAGTGTCCCACGGATCAGTGTTTACCACAATGTTGAAGTAGCTCAAAGAACCAAGGTCCCATGTAGAATTGATAGCCACCATGTTGAAGTAATCCAATCTCCATCGTAAACCTGAGTCCCATGTACCAGTACTGAAGATGACACCCAATTGTTGAATCCTAAGATCCATGAATGACCAATTAATATTATCCAAATACCCACCAATGTCAGGGGGATTCAAATAAATAGAATCCTTAAAAATATCATCCACATAGATGCAATGGGTCAAGGCTGAATCTGGAAGGAATATTACCATTGTAGAATATGCAAGTTGAACACTAGTAGTCATAACCAGCTCCAGATTTCCCTCAATGGTGTTCTCTACATAAGGAGGAGTAAAGTCATTATATAGAATATGAAAGTAGTTGTCATCCCATAAATCACAACTATCCATTTAGAAGTCATCACAACCATTCTCTAAATCATACCAGGCACATCTCTCTCGATTGTATTCTTCCTTGATGCAAGGGTATGTGGTCCCAAAAATAGAGGTCTCCTAATATTTAACGATTTTCTCTTTAATATCTCGAAGATATTTTAATGACATTATCATATTTCCATTCTTCATTCCCATGAGGATTTGAGAGTTAAATATTTCAGAGGTTGTAGCACAGGACATATCCATTGGAAGCACAACATATAATATACCAAATCAAACCTATGAAAATCGTATATCCAATGGTTTTAGTCTGATGGAAATCTAAGAAACTTGTCAAAAGATATCTTCTTTGTAGTTTACGCAACCATCATGAAAAAACCCTAAAATAACTGATTTTAAATTAGCGATATCTTGGCCTTCCAAACACTAATTGAGACGATTTTTTTTAAATAATTTTTTTAGAGGAACTCATATCTACAACTAATTTTGACAAATTCTACACCAAATGCTACAGGAATTGGTTGAAGTGTCACGACCCTCTTTTTTTCATTCCTTTGAAAACCCACAAAATGAAAAAAATAATGCCCCCTTTTTTGGCCCAAGAAAGAGCTATGATACCACTTGTTGTGTGCCTCAAATATCAATATAAAATATCATACAATATATCCAAGAATAAGATAATAATGATTCACACTTTATTAATATGATTCACACTTTATATTACACCCCTAGGGAGGATCATTTCATATCAAAGCAATGAGGTATTGGCATGTTAGGGTTATCTGGAGGATTCCCTCCCACCCTACTCTCCACCTTAGCACAATATGTCTCTACTTCCACATTTTTTTGAGGCCATCCTCCATCATATCAACCTTCCTCGACCAATTTTATTTGTATCACAACCGAATTTCTATTGAGATCTATCACTCCAAGAGGTATTTTTGAGGTCATCATCCCACCACATGGTTCATTTTATCTTGTCACACCCTTGATTGGGTTTTCCATAAGAGTGAAAAAGATATAGAATTCCCATACCATGGATGGAGACCATGGAGTGCACTTCCTTCCATAGCCATTGTGAGAGTATGGAGCTCTGGGAAATCGCTCATGCTTGGGAGCATTGTCAAAAGGGATTTCTTTAGTTTACAAGATTGATGAAGGTAGAGAGGATGAAGGTTCACTCCTTGGTGGGGCCATGTGCTTTCTCTTTTTTAGGTGGTAAAACCCCCATCCTTTTCCCTCTTACCTTTCCTTTTTCCTTTTTGGGTGTTCCATCCCTTTGTTTCCTTTGAATTTTATGAATCTAAGAACCATTCCACATAAAAAAAATCATCAATGAGATTTTGTTCCAATGATCTAGAAGATTTTGCTAGCTTATTATGGAACAAAGAGTTGATTTTTCTCATTTCCCATGGATCAAAGAGATCCTTTTGTAAAAAATATATGAAGTCCTTGTTGGTGCATTTTCCTTTCCCATTTTCATAAATTGGGAATGATTCTCTTATTTTAGGGCTCTTCTTCCTTAACTTGAACCTTCAACCCCTCTCCAGATCCTTAGCCCCCCCTAGTTCCTCCATCGAATATTTGACACTCTCTAGATTCCTATACCCCCTACTTCCTCCATGAAAGATTTGACAAAGAAATAATTTAAAAATTTAATTTAAAAAAATTGTTATAATTATTAAAATTAAAATTTATAAGATTCATTAATATTTTATATAAAAATGCATTGAATTTAAAATAATATATTTATACTATTAAGCATGGAGTTTAGTATAATCTTATTTAAATGTGGATTGAAAAGCTTAAAAATTGATATTTCAAAAGTATAACCTTGTTTAAATGTGGATTTTAAAACTAAAAAATGCACATCTCAAACTGTAGCATGTATTTAAAATTGAGTTTTGAAATANTTTAGTATAATCTTATTTAAATGTGGATTGAAAAGCTTAAAAATTGATATTTCAAAAGTATAACCTTGTTTAAATGTGGATTTTAAAACTAAAAAATGCACATCTCAAACTGTAGCATGTATTTAAAATTGAGTTTTGAAATACATAATACAAATTACCTAAATTTTTATTTAAAATACATGGATGCTTATTTATTTTATTTTTGTTTTTTGCATAATGCATTTTCTAGGAAAACCCCTTGAGCACTTCCCCTCATTTTGATGATGGTATTCTAATGAGGAAAAAAGATGTCCCCCACTAGCACAATGCACAAGAAGGGATCAACTAGATAAAAAAGATAGCTAGCTAGTTAACTCATACATGAAAGGGTGTTTCTCACTTAAGGACAACCAACAAGCCAACCCATCTAGCTAAGCTAGTTTATCCAATTAGACCAACGTTTGAGGGGTGTTATTCACTTGTGGCCCCAACCTTCTAGGGGCATTCACATTATTATATAGTTAATTGCGTGAGTTAGTTAGAAAATCATCTATTTCTAGCTTAAAGTTGGTGCATATGCATTTTATATTATTTTGTAACTTTAGTGACATGCATACCTAGATTAGGGTTTTTGACTTGGAGACTTTGTAAGCCTATAAAAAGGCCTCTTGGACTCATTAATAAATTAAGGAATTTTTTTTTATCCTCTCCAATTTATGAGTTTCTCATGTCTTATCTATTCTTTTGGATCAACTTCAACTTCATCTTGTGATTTCTGTCTCTTGGATCATATACAACCTTTTCTTGTGGATTAGTTCTTTGGGTTTTGTTTGCATTTATCCATTTTTTATCATTTGGTATCAAAGTGGTGAAGTCTTGGCATGTTAGGTTTATATAGAGGATTCCATCCGACCCCACTTTCCACCTTAGCACAAGATGTTTCTGCTTCCACATTTTTTTAGGCCATCCTTGTTATGTGCCTCAGATTTGAATATAAAATCTCATAAAATATATCCAAGAATAAGATAAGAATTATCCACACTTTATTAATATCAAAGCCTTAAGGTAGGGAAACACCTTACAATTGATCCTTTTATGGAAGGAATCCACTCATGTTCACTTGCCTCTTAAAGGGGGAAACCTCCTAATGATATAAGCTCCAATTACAATAATCTTCACCATCTCATAAAGGAGGAATCCATCAGTATTTATACTAATTAAGAAAACCCTAATCGTAAAAACCTCCTAACTACCTAATGGACCTTCTTTAAAGAGGCCCCATTACATTTATTCAATCAGTCTAATTGTCAAAATGGGCCTTATTTAATAATATAGTGGACCTAGTCCACCTTACATTGAGTGGCCTCCACTGTCATTACATCACTATGGGCCCTTCGGCCTCCCCTTACACCCATAGGGATGATCCCAACATTCCATTCCCTCTTAGAAAATCATTTTCCTCAATGCTTGTTGTGAGGAGGTACAACCAAAAACTAGGGTCCCCTAGATAAGTGTTGACCACAATGTTGAAGTGAGCCAAAGAACCAAGGTCTCATGTAGAAGTATTAGCCACCATGTTGACGTAGTCCAAGCTCCATAGTAAACCTGAGTCCCATGTACGAGTGCTAAATATGACACCCAACTGATGAATCCTGAGCTCCATGAATGGAAAATTAACATGATTCAAATACCCAGCAATATCATGGGGATTCAAATAAATAGAATCCTTAAAAACATCAGCCACATAGTTGTAAAGGGTTGAGTATGAATTTGGAAGGAACAATGCCATTTTATTATATGCAAGTTGAACATTAGTAGTCGAAATTGGCTCTAGATTTCCCTCAATGATGTTCTCTACATAAGGTGGCATGGAGTCATCATATAGAAGATAAAAGTAGTTTTCATCCCAAAAATGAAAACTATACATATACCAATCATCTCAATCATTCTCTAAATCATATCAGGCATACTTTCTTGATTATATTCTTCCTTGATACAAGGGTTTGTGGTCCCAATAATATAGGTCTCCTGATATTTAGCGATTGTCTCTTTAATATCTCAAATATATTTTAACAAAATTATCATATTTCCATTCTTCATGCCCATGAGAGTTTGAGAGAAAAAAATTTCAAAGGTTTTAGCGGATGACATATCCATTGGAAGCACAACATATAATATACCAAATAAAACCTCTGAAAATATTATATCCAATGGTGATGCTCTGATGGAAATCTGACAAACTTGTCAAAATATATCCTCTCTGCAATTTACATGATCGTCATGAAAACACCATAAAATAGTCGATTTTAAATCAATGATATCTTGGCCTACGGAACTCCAATTGAGATGATTTTTTTTTCATAAGGAACTAATATATACAACCGGTTTTGGAAAATCATGCACCAAATGCTACATAAATTGATCAAAGTGTCAAGGCCCTCTCGTTTTTTGTTCCTTTTAAAACCTACAAAAGAAAAAACAAAATTGCTCCTTTTTTGGCCCAAGAAAGCTCTTATACCACTTGTTGTGTGCCTAAAATATGAATATAAAATCTCATACAATATATCAAAGAAAAATATAATAATGATCCACACTTTATTAATATCAAACCTTTAAGGTAGGAAAACACCTTATAATTTATCCTTTTATGGAAGGAATCCAATCTTGTTTACTTGCCTCTTTGAGAGGGAACCTCCTAATGAGATAAGCTTTGATTACAATAATAACCATCTCATAAGGAGGACTCCATCCTTATTTATACAAACTAAGAAAACCCTAATCATAGCAACCTCCTAACTACCTAGTGGACCTTCTTTAATGAGGCCCCATTACATTTATTCAATAAGTCGAACTAGCATAGAGGGCCTAATTTAAAAATATAGTGGACCAATCCAACTTACATTGAAGAGACTCCATTATTATTACATCATTATGGGCCCTTCAGCCCCCTATTAGACTCCTAGGGAAGATCCCAACATTCCACCCGCCTTAGAAAATCATTGTCTTCAATGCTTGTTGTGAGGAGGTACAACCACAAACCAAGGTCCCAAGGATAAGTGTTGACAACATTGTTGAATTAACCCACATGCTTCGGAGCATTGTCAGAAGGGATTTATTTACTTTACAATATTGATGAAGGTAGAGAGGATGAACCTACCACAACCCATTTCAAGGAACAAAATGAGTGCAATTCAGGTCTCTTTTAATGTTCGAGTAATTTTGTTTTGTATGTCTACCCATTGTCATCTGAAGTTTAACTCATTTAAACAATAATAGTAGTTTCTGATTTTTACTTTTAGGTTTTCATTGAAATAAACAACTTTTCTCTTGTGGGTTTGTATTATAGTCCTTGTTTTCATTTTCATATTATATGGAATATCCTAATAGAACCCCATAATTGTTTCCATAAGGTTTTCTTTGGAAACATTCATTATGTTGGGTAGTGGATACCATCATAATCATAATCATTGCTACACTATTTTTCAAATCGAGATAAAGAACGATGATGTTAATAATGGAAAATACTTTCTAAATTAAAAGATGATGTTGTCAAGTTTTAGCTTGGTGATAAAATTTTGGTGGCCAATTAAGATAGACTGTGGATGATGATTACGATGAAAAATTGTTATTAACCATTGAAAGTTTTTGCAAATATATAGGAAAATATTACGAGTAATTAGAAACAAAATTTCTTACAATGGTATTTTTATATGAAAATATCAACAAGGAGGGAAGTGGTGATCAATGTTAACCAAATACTTAGTAATATATATGTTAGTCAAAGATTTGACAAAGTATGATAATTATGTCTAGGTAAATAATTTTGGTATTTTGATATGAAAAAATCAAAAATAAGGACAGCGATAATCAAAGTTAGTTAAGGTTTTTAAAAACTATGATAATTTGTGTCTAAATAAGCCATGTTAATGGCTATTTTTACAACACTTAAATTCTAAAGTTGTAGCATGAAAATTCCATCTTTCATGTTATTCTACTTGGCATGATTTTTTAGAGTTGCTTTATCGACATCTAATTGTCGCTCCTTCCTTTATTGTTTCTTTTATCACTCTTTTTAGTTTAATTTAGTTTTTTGGTTTCCACCTTACCCAAGTAACCATGGCCAACCTAACCTTTTCACATTAACCTACTATTCATACAACTATCAATATCACGCTAGACTATTAGTGGACCCTGCCACACAAGACCAATTGAGAGTCTTATCTTTGATTACTTGGTTTATTATGTAAGCCTCACCCTTTTAATTAAATCAAACCAATGAAATATGTGTTTCCTTTCTTTTTCCTTGGTCTTTGTTAGTGGGCTCACTCCTTGGTCATGCTTTAGGTGGAAAAAATCCCATAATTTTCCATGTGACCTTGACTTTTCCCTTTTTCAATGTTCACTCCCTTTGTTTCCTTTGAATTTTATGAATCAATGGACCATTACACACATTTTTGTTCATTAGTAAGTTATTATCCCAATTTTCTACAAGAGTTTTCTAGTTTCTTATGGAACAAAGTGTTAATTTTTATTTTTTTTCCCATGGATCAAAGTGTCATTTCTAAACAATTTTTGAAGTCCTTGTTGGTGTGTTTTCCTTACACATTTCCATAAATTGGGCATAATTCTCTTATTTTAGGGTTATGCTTTCTCACCTTGAACCTTCGACCCCTCTCTAGGTCCCTAGCTTACCCTTCATAGCACTTTTGTCTACTTTCCCTTATATTTTCATGCTTGTTCATAGAGCTTTTGCTCCCATCTTGGGGACCTTCCTCCTCCATTTTTTTCTAGTATTTTTTTATTTTTCTTTGACATCTATGGCTCATCTATTTTCATATTTGCCTTATATTTTAGGTATAGGAGTTAATGAGTGGCTTGGTGACTCCCATGACTTCCATCACAACATTTGGCACCTCTAGTTAAGAATATTTTTGCATGAGAATTCACATTATTCATCATTTTCTTGTAGCAATCATTGTGGTTTCTTTTACTAGTGATATGTTTCCATTCAAGGAGGTTCATTAAGGACCTTATCACTATTATCCCCTTGTGTCAAGTTTGAAACCTTGCATTCTTGAACCATGGAAATATTCTCCTTTCGCTTTTGTTTTACTTTGGCTCTTATTGACTCCTATTTACACTTCCTCTTTCCCCACCTTCTCAAATTTCAAGCTCCTCATTTGTCTCACTCTCCTTGGAATGGATATTGGAGAAACATGGAAGGACAAGACTACCCTTGAACCTTGTTGTTGCCCTTATACACACCTCGGGTAGCATGGAAGAAATCTTCAATCCACTAGGTGTGTCCTTGGGGGAAAGTCTCGAGTCAAGGTGTTGTTACCTGATCCTCAACTCCTTTGACTAGGCCAACTCCTAGCGAAGCCAAGGTGGGTAATCCATAATAAAAGAATCTAAGGCTTGAACTAAATCTAAGAAAAATTATTATTCTAGGATTTTATTGAGAGCAAGAGCAAGATAACAAATGAATCTATACTAGCAGCATATATGACACATAAAGGAAATTTCTTATGATAAAGATATCAACAAGTAAATAATTTATACATAGATGATATAAAATGAAAGAAAAATTTGATACTTGTATGTAAATGACAATAAAGAAAGTGAAATAGAGACCAGTTCAAAAAGTAAAGTTGTTGCGAGATAAAATTAGAATGTTGTTGTAATGAAGATGTATTGCAAGTGTTCTTGATGAATTTTATTATGATTTTGTTAAGTGAGTTTATTGTGAGTGAATCCACTTATAAATGTGAAGTGTGTGTGTAAGTGATAGAAAATGAAGGAAAACTAATCTAGATGTGGCCCTCTAAAGATTATCCTTCAATCAGAAGTAGAGAACACTGTCGGAGGTCCAACGGGGAGAATATCCCCATGAATTCATACACAATTTCAATACAAAATTCCGTACAAGGAGAAATTTTGAAGGTCCAACAAGGAGAGTGTAAACTCGATAATGAGTATCCCCCTGACTTCACACACAAGCTCAATGATGGAATCCTAATTAAACAATACACAATAACATATTTCCCGAATTAAAACTTCTCTACATTGACTAGTCCATGTTCTGATGGGTCCCCTAGATCAAGCTAGGATCGCAAGGGGTCATAGCAATACTAGGGGAAGTTGAGGGGATGGTTTACTTTTGAATTTAAATGTAGAAAGTAAATTGTGAAATTGAAATTTAATCTGCAAAAATCTAATCTATGAAAATTGAAATCTAAACTATTGTTTTGCAGTGTTGTGATTGATTTTATTACTGATTTTATCTTTATAACTTAGTGAAAATTGAGAGCATATGGTAAATAAAAAAAATGAGACAATCACACAAGACATTGATCCTCTAGGGGGGATGAATATTGGGAACTGTGTAGCCCACTGATTTTGATAGTGTGAACCACCAACTTAACCAACGATCATAGAGTTTTCAATGCTCTGTCAGCAGCTAAAAGTTGGGTTTCTTATATGGCCTTGGATCAACACAAAAAGGTGCTCAAATTACCTTTTTCTACATTGTTTAATTGCGCTCTGTCATAGATAACTCTGCGTGGAAATACCACTACGCGGATATATCTCTGCACGAAAGCATCAGTAAATAATACTGATGAGGTCTATCGCAGATCACTCTGCGCATAGAACTCAACTAATAATATCAATGGTATATAGGAAACTCTAATATGTTGTAGACAAATCTGCGCTCGGTATTCAAAAAATAATACCATTGTGTCGCGGATCTTTAAGAGGTGATCCATTGCGCCAAATCGTGACTATATGTTCCTGCAAAGACAAATACTCGGGAAATATTTTTTTAATGGGGCTTTAGAACTTGGTTGGAATTAATTGCAGGCAGTCTTTCCTACAAATGCATACATTAAAATCTTCAAGCGACAAGATGTAGAATGAATTCAAAATCATGTACCAAAAAATTAACACACATAGAACTAGAGATCCCAATCAAAATGTATCACAATTACACTGGGTTTTTTTTTCGATCACTCGGACCATAAACATACAACACACAAATCACTTTACACAAACCTCCATCGCACCTTATCTATCCAACCTTCATCTACTCTCCTTCTAATCCTTGTTTCTCCTTTGTCTCCCTTCTATCTCTCCTTTGTGACACATACTTTCGTTAAAAAAAAATGAGAGCTACACCTCTCAGGAACAACAAATGCCTAAAAATGCTCTAGGATTTTTATCAATCCCCTAACTTATTATATATGTTCTATTACATAGGAAAACACTCACACCTTTCAAACCATAAAAAATTTGATACCTTCTAAAGATATCATTCTAACTATTACAAATAAACGAAAAATTAGGGAACCAACTACCTTGATAAATGTTTATTGACCCATGTGGTCAATTCTCGATTTTACTGCCAGATGCTCTTGCATCAGACTCCCGGGAAAGAAAAGAACTCTTCATCAGGTCTTCAAGGTCTGCACCATACTTGGAAATTTTTGTTGTTTTCGTCCAAGTAGCATCCTCTGTTGGTTGACCTTTCCATTTGACCAAGTACTATAAATACTCTTTGCCTCTGGTTTTCTTCAGTACCTTCATATCCAATACTATCTCAAACTTCTTTTGCACTACTCTAGTTTGTTTGTTTTTTTCCATCCTATGGTCTGATCTCCATCATTTATAGGTTCATCTATTGAAACATCCTTTGTTTCCTTGAATGGATACAAATATGCAACATTAAAGATTGGATAAATTCCAATACCACTTGGAAGTTCTATTTCATATGCATTAGGAGAAAAATTTCTTAAAATTTTACATGGCCGAATCTTTTTTAGTTTCAGTTTTTTATAGGCCCCTATAGGAAACCTCTCTTTCCTCAGGTATTCCATGACCAGTTCACCAACTTCAAAATTCAACGGCATCCTTCTCATTTCTTCCCTCTGTTTATATTGATGGTTTCTTTCTTGTAACTTATGCTTGACCTTTTCCTATAAATCCTGCATAGTCACTACAAAATCCTCTCCATCATCACTCCTCAATTCTTGTTTTCCTAAATATCTCAATTCATACAGTCCCCTTGGATGTAGTCCATACAAAATTTGAAATGGACTCATCCCTTTGCTTCTATTTGGTGAGTCATTATATGAAAACTCAACTTGAGCAAGCATATGATCCCATTGATTGGGATTCTCATTCACAAAGCTCCTCAAAATATTTCTCAGGCTTTTGTTTATCACTTATGTTTTCCCACCAATTTGTGGGTGATAGGCTGAGCTAAAATGGATATTAGTACCAAGATTCTTCCACAAGGTTCTCCAAAATTGTCCCACAAATCTACTATCTCTATATGAAACTAAACTTTTTGGTAAACCATGCAATCTTGCCACCTCTCTAAAGAAAATATTAAAAATATTCGTAGCATCACTAGTTTTGGTACAAGCAATAAAATGAGCCATTTTTTAAAATATATCTACCACAACATAAATATAATAATTACCTATTTTTGTCCTTGGTAATTTCAACACAAATTACATACTCATTGCATCCCATAGCTTGCTTGGAATTGGTAGTGTTTAATACAACCATGTATTTTGACTTCTCCCTTTAGCATGCTAACAAATTCTGCACTTTTCCACAAATTTCTTCACTTGATTCTGCATACCAGGCCAAAAATAAAATTCATTTACCTGAGCAAAAGTTCTATATTGACCAAAATGTCATGACTGTCCTCCACTTTTCTTCTCTTTGATTAGGTTCTCCCTCATTGAACACTTGGGTATGCACAACTTATTTTTCTTGAACAACAAGCCTTCCTGTAGCATATAGTCTAACCACTGACTCTTATTGCTGCCACCTGGATTTTCACAAGATGCATAGGCATCTTTGAAATCTGCATCATCTTGATACATTTATTTTAAACCATCAAATCCTAAAGTGTTGACTTTAACTTCCTGCAAAATTAAATTAATTCTACTCAATACATCAACAACTTTATTTGCATTACCACTTGTGTGTTTAATCACAAAGGTAAAATTCTGCAAAAACTCAACCCACTTAGCATGCCTTTTATTTAGTTTTGGTTGACTACTTATAATTTGCAATGCATGATTGTTAATGTACAGAACAAATTATTTGGGCATGAGGTAATGTCTCCATTTCTTCAGTTCTTGCACAATTGCATAAAACTCCTTATCATAATATGAACATTTTTGTTTAGCCTCATTCAAATTCTCACCAAAAATGCAATTGGTATTTGTTCTTGGCTCAGGAAAGATCCTATTTCATTCCCACTGGCATCAGTCTCAACTTGGAAAAGCTTATCATAGTCTGGTAAAGCTAGCACGGGTTGTTCGGTAATCTTTTTCTTTAACAATTTGAAATTTCTACCAGCTTCTTATGTCCATTTAAATGGGTTTTTTTTTTCTCTTTGATAGTCTCAATAATTGGAGCACATAACTGACTGAAATTTCTGGAAATTTTCCTATAGAAAATTCATGAACCATGGAAACTTCTTAACTCATACACATTTCTGGGAGTAGGCCAACTTACTATTTCTTGAACCTTCTCTAGGCCCATCTTCAAACCATCCTTAGATATCACAAATCCCAAATATATCATCTCATCCTTCATAAAATTGCATTTCTTCAAATTTATCAGCAACTTTTCTTTTTATGGAGTGTTTAAAACCATTCTGAGATGTCTTAGATGCTCCTCTCTTGTCTGGCTATATATCAAGATATCATATAAATATATTATCCCAAACTTTCCAATAAATTCTTTCAATACCCCATTCATCAACCTCATAAATGTACTTGGAGCATTTTGATCCCCAAAGGCATCACCAACCATGTTGGACAACTGAGAGGTGGGAGGGGTGAATCAGTTGTTACCGTGGTTAAACAACTATGCTTATTTTAAATTCTTGGCAGAGCACTTAACGACAATCACAATAATGCAGGGAAGTAAGCAATAGAACATTCAACATCATTGTCACATATGAAATATACAGAGACAGCTACTTCCTGAGGAAACCCATAGAGGGTAAAAACCTCTTCTTCTTTATATGATAAGTAATCTTTACATTCTGTACATTATCATACATATGAGCTCCAACTCATTGTGAGGCTACAACCTCTG
>SNQJ01S0177438.1:7529-19814 GCA_010110895.2 Picea sitchensis
GATTGCATACCTTGATTTGGAGATTGTCTTCTCTGCGATGAATTGCCTCTCTGCCATGAACTGCCTCTCTGCCATGAACTACCTCCTCTGCCTCTTACTCCTGATCTCCCTCTCGCAGATCTATTATTTGACCATAGTGCCAAATCTTTACTCAAAGGCTTCAAATTCCCATGCCTCTCTTCCTCTTGCAGCAAAATACCTGTCAATTCTTCAAACGTAAGTGGTTTCTCCCTTGCTGCAAGACCTGTTATGAACATATGATAATCTTCTAGCATACCATTTAAGGTAATAGTCACTAGATCAGTGTTGGAAATAGTTTCCCCTATATTTACTAGCTTGTCTTTAACCTCTTTAATGCGACCCAAAAATGAACTAACAGATTCATTTACATCCATCTTAATGCCTAGTAATTTAGTTTTTAGGAACAAAATGCGATTTGTGTTGCTAGTTTCATACAATGCTTTAAGAGTTGTCCATGTTGTAGCAAAAGTTGTAGCATCTCTAATATGTGGAATTATGCTATCTTTAACTGACATGCACAACAATACCTTTGCCTTGTTTTCACGCTTCTCCCAGTCTTGGATCTGTGCTGCTGTCGCACCAACAGTTGCATCAGGTTTCAATTCAGTTCCCTTCGCAATGTTCCAGACACCATAGCCCTCCATGAGTGTCTGCATCTTGATTTTCCAGTTAATGAAGTTTGAGCCATCTAACTTGTTGGTTTTGTTGAGGTAGGTCTCTTCCAGTGGATTCGCCATCACTGCAAGATATTCTCTGCAAGTGAATCACCAAGGATATGCAAATTTCTGTTGAGTTTTCTCCTACGCTGAGCAGTCCTTCGCTCTTCCTTCGGATCCACTGATCCAAATCTATCTCTGTTCTTAGCTTAAATCATGCATGCATATTAATATCCAAAATATCCACTTTAAAAAAAAAAACTTATAACTCCCTCTTCACCTCTTTATAAAATATATCCACTATGAATAAAATTCACTTTAAAATAATAAACTTTATATTCCATATAAAGTTTAAACTCCACATGCATCCATATTTAATAATAAATCTTAATTTCTTAAATATGTCGACATGCATTTACTTTATCCACTTTTAATTAAAAAATATCTCCTTTATAACTCCAGTTCAATAATAAAACTCCAACTTTATACTTCACGCTTATTTAAATGCTCCTTTACCACACGGAATGAGCCACGACCCAAAAATATATATATAAACAATATATATATTTTACCACTTTACCACTTTAAACTCCACCTTTACCTCATTTTCTCCATGCATGAGCTCACACGACCTCTCTTGCCTAAATTTGCACTCAAAATAAAACTCACAATTTAAAAAAAAAAAGGCTCCAACGCATGCAAACTATATAAACTTTCAAAATTCAAGAGTTGTTTTCCACGCATGCGTAAACACGTCCACACCTCATGCTGGAGTTGACTGTGGGTAGTCCACACCTTACTCTTTACTTGGCTGCGGGGAGTTCGCACCTCACCCATTATTGGGTTGTGAAAATCGTGAAAGAAGTTCGCACTTAAATGCACAACAGCCTTTGAAAATTTTTGGTTCCAAGCATGCGTGAAAGTGTGAGTAATATAGGTTCACACCCTACCAGAGGAGAGACATGCGAACCTCTAGAATTTATGCACCTCACTCCCGTGGCTTTGATACCAAGATAAAATATACGAAGCAAACAATACAATGAGGCTACGCTCACTTCTGTATTATTAAATGAAGATGGATTACATCCTTATATAGAAAAAGACTCCAGTGAGTCGGTTACATGAAAACTAAAGACAACTAGACTCTTAACTAAGAACTGACTCTTAACACACCTACAACTGACTCTCACAACTGAAGCTTATAACTGGCTCTTACAACTGGCTCTTGCTCCATTATTTCCAAGTGATGAGTGATGCTTCAAATCATCAATGTCCTCTATCCCACGCCAAAGACGAAGCGACGATTCTGATTGCTTCACAACAATACCTCTTCCTAGATCTCTTAGGTGATCATGCATTCTTATCTTATCTTCCATGCCCAGCTCCCCGAGACATTCATTGAGTAGTGTTCGAAACCCCAGCGAGCCTCTCCAACTTGACCCGTTCCATATTTTTATGGCCATATCCCTTTCTTCTCCTATGAAGAAGCAGGCAATATCTAAGAATATTTGTTTTTCTTCTCCATCGAGTGCATCGTAACTAATTTGAAGGCGCTTTTATATCTCCTCGGGAAGTGTTTGTTGAAGTTTTGTCAACTGGTCTTCCCAGTCAGATTTGTCGTTGTTTACAGAAACAAGTCCCCCAAAATTTTTTAAAGATAAAGGCAATCCATGGCAAGCCTCTAAAAATCGATTTACAAGAGATTCAAAACCTGATGGTGGATGGGACTGGCAGAAAGCATAGGAGCAGAAGAGAACTCTGGAGTGGTGTTTATCAAGGCTAGTTAACTCATAAATGGTTGACTCTTTTATTCCTGACCATCTTAAGACATCTTTGTGATGGGATGTAATCAAAATTAAGCTACCAGGGCCAAGGACATTCACCGACAATAGTGCATCCACCTGATCCACATTATCTACATCATCTAAAACTAGTAAAAATTGCAAAGTTGAGAGATGCTTCTTGAGCATCTCTATGCCTTCATGAACGTTGTCTATACTAATTTTATCCGATTGAAGTAAACCACTAAGAACCTTTCTCTGCAAGGAATGTAATGATCTTTTATTTTCTCTTACATCGGACAGAAAGTAGGATTTACTATAATTTGAACTCTTCCTATTGAAGAGTTCTTTAGTCAACATAGTCTTTTTGAATCCACCCAGGCCGACGATGCCGACGACCTGTGCTCTTCCGTTGTGCTGCTGCAATATTATGGTTCTTTCAAAATCTTGTGTCTTCTCCTCTAATCCAATGGGGTATTTGGCCACCTTCAACTGTGTTTTTTAAACCCTTTTCAACACACATTTGACGACTTCATCCAGTAGATTTGCCTCATCTCTATATATTAACAAAAGAAAATGTATAAAACTACAAGTTAGAAAATAAATAGAACTCTATCTATAAACAAAAGAAAATGTATAAAACTACAAGTTAGAAANCGTTAAATGCATCCAACTCAAACCCAGTAATATGTGCAGTTATGGAAAGAGCATTTCTCCAATTGTCAACAATAGTGGGGTTGTAACGCGGTTGGCCGTCAGCTGCTTTCTTCTTTTTGTGATTGTCTAAGTCTCGAGCATAGACTCCTTTGTCTTGATCATGTGTCCATTGAAGAACATCAGGCTTGACCTTGTAAAACAAAGGAATGACAGGGAACCTGGAATCTAACATAAGTTGTAGTTACAGTTGGGGATCGATACAAGAAAGAGAGGATTAACTCTATGTTACAGTTGCAAAAAATCGAGACATCTTGATAAGGAATGTCCTTGGAGAAGACCTAGTTGTCTTTGTTGCAAAGCTATGGACCATGAAGTGTTGGACTGCCCTAGAATGATTGCTAAGCTTGAAAGGATGAATCTAAACCAGGAAAACCTTAAGGAAGATCTAGAGACTATGGCAGAACCCCAGATATAATCAAAGAAAGTGTTGTTACAGATGAAAGAAACCGTGAATGACCACCGACATGTCAAATTATCAGAGATCTTTAAAGAAAAAGAATGCATTAAAGAAAGAATAAGAGACTTCGACATTGACTGTGTTCTAGATGAGGAAACCCAGGTGAATATCATGACAGAGAGAACTTGGGAAGCTATAGGAAGGCCTACTATGATCCCTTCATTAGGAGGAATAGAATTATTCAGAGGAAAATTGGTAAACCTATGTGGGAAAACCACTCAGCTATCTATGAATGTCAATGGAAATTCGACATAAGAAGATTTTGAGATTATTAAATTTATTGAGGACAACGCCCCATTTACCCCATTTACCATGTTACTAGGGAAACCTTGGATTGAAAAAGATCAAGCTAGATGAAAAGAAGAAGAAGAATTTTTGGAGCAGATGAGACAAGAGTTAAAATATTTTATGACTAGAAGGATCACACACTTGATTGAAGAACAGGGGAATAGATCAAATCTATTTAACACTAGAGACCCAGATGTCGAAGATGCAAGAATAGTAGAATACCCACAGATGACTAAAGTACCTATCTCAGATAAAGAAGAGGTGTTAATCTCGAATCCTAGGAAAAAATTCAAATATCGCCCATCAGTCATGGACCCATAACCTCGCGCAGTCCACACTGCTCAATGTCATGAAGATTCCTCACTTCGGGCGACACCAAGAAGTGAATGCATGTGTCAAGCTACTACTATCATGTTACCATGGAAGATACTTGTGGTTAAACTATCATATCACAGTGGAACTAACATTGATCAATCAGATCACAGGGCTGAGTATGCAAGGCCTTGACCCACAGGATTTCTACCTCGAAAAGACAATGGATCACACTCTAGCACAAAGAATCAAGAACACCTACTCAGATTTCAAGAAGGGCATGCGAGGCTACAAGGTATCTTCTATCCAAAGTGGCACAATGCACCTATCCTTTCAATTGATCATAGGAAAGTTAGTCCGCAAGAACCGACCCACCAAAGTAACTTTTTTTGTAGTCGGCCTTGCAGGGAAGTGCACAGAGGGCCTAAAAATGAATTAGGCAAAGTACCTTGTGAACCAGTTGGAACTAAACTGCAGGGAAGCGCAAGATCAAGGATATGAGTTGCACTTTAGTTGGCTTATAATCCTGATCGATTTCATCTCATGGGAGATGCCAGAAGGTGTGACCTTCCCAGACATCGAGCCCTTTGAACCTGTGGCCGCAAATTTTAGTACACTATGGTACTCGAATGACATGAATAAGAAATGGCGGTCAAATGTCGTATTCCATATATATTACAACCAGTTGAAGGTGGCCATCCAATCCGAGCCTCATATGACCCCAAATACTCTCCACAGGTTTTGGCCTTTGATGAATTTCAGCGTTGATCGACACTTTATTTACATCACAGCGTGCGTCGATGGTCATAAGAAATAGTTGTAGTCATGCTACAAGCTGATGGAGGAGGATTTGGAGGAGATTACCAAGGAATGGTTGGTGGAACTCCTTATTCCAGCAGACCCTACAGAGCTATCTGACATAGACAACCCAGAAAATGTGCAGGATACACTAGGACCGAGCAAGATAAAGAAGACTGAAGAAGTTCACTATCTAAGTAGTGCCTCAATGAAAATTGCTTCAATATCACTAGACCAAGGAGGTGATGGAAAATATATAGGTGGCACAGAAGTGGAACAGAAGAAAGATGAGGTTACACCACCTAGAGACAAGGAGGACCCCTCGAAGAAAAGGAAGGTTTCCCCTCCGAAACCTTCCTCCCGGAAGAAAGTGAAAGCAACCATGACCAAGTTTGACACTATCCTCACCCCATATCACTTCTATTTCATCGTAGAAACCCTGAATGATGCTTCGCTGGAGATAGCAGAGAAGCAAGAAGCTAAGCAGGAGGAGGTGTTCCATCGGATTAAGGGCGAGCTCCAAGGAGTGTAGCAGGCACTACAGTCCAGCTGCGCAGTATCCACTGCACCTCTGTCAGCAAGAACATCAGAATTGGGATATGGGCTAGGTCAACTCCACTAAATCACCGATACAGTTGAAGCTTGCCTTCGACAAGCTCAGAAAGAAACAACGCAAGCTACCCAAGCTTTGGCACAAGTACAGGGAGACCTTGTAGAACAATGAAGTACTGCAGAAAGGGAAAAGCTTGCTCTCTGAGTGAAGTGGGATGAAGAAAAAGCACAACTTCAGCAAAGCAAGGAACAATTGCTCACAGAGAAAATCGAAGTAAAGGAAATGGTTCACATAGCACTTCGCTCTGTGACAGTCGTAGAAGTGAAGACCAAAGAGCGAGTTCCACAATAGGTGGCACAACTTGAAGAAGTAATCCAGCAGCTCCAGTAGCACATGGTAGACTTGGAGCTCTGCACTGTGCTTGAGACCCTGCAAGATGTAAGAGACCTAAGGGAAGAAACTACCCACAGCGCAGTTGACAGACTGAAATATCTTTCCTCGGAGTGCAAGAAGTTGAGTAACTGTAGCACCCAAACATATGATAACCTCACCGAGAATCCAAAGTTGCAGTCGCTGGATTTGCAACTCCAGGAAGCGAAGCAACACGCTGATACACTCCAGGCACAGCTGAAGGCCTTGTCGGTCGTGGAAAGAATGAAGCAGTCTCAAGAGCAACGCACTGCCCAATAACAGATCCATACGATTCAAAGTAGGTTCATGGAAGTAACTCAACAGCTTCAACCAGTACAGGATAAGGCATGTCAATTGTTCATAGAGGTTGAAAGTCGAGGAGCAGAGCTAGAACAAGTTGTCACCACAGAAGAACAATGCCTAGAATGGCCAGTGAATGACGTAGTGATCCAAGAGTTCACCGAGTAAGAGGTCATCACACAACAACAAGTCGAAGCAGCTCGAGCCAAGATCAAGGCCTTCGAAGAAGAACTGGTTAGACCTGAGTGACTCGGAATGAGTCACAGGTGAGTGTTGGGGGCCTCTTGGCCCTTGACTAAGTTTTGGGAGAATCTTGGTCATGTTGACCTATTTTGGGACTTCGATAGCTTGTCGAAGGAGGAGTGCAAGATGAAGCAAAGATCACGGGATCTCGACCCCTTTTTGGGTTTTTGGGATTATTTAACTGGATTGGGATGTCGGCCCATGGCTTTACCCATGCTTAGGCCTACTTTGTAATGTATAAATATATGTATAGGCATCTATAGGTATATATAGGTATCTATGTGATGTATGATAAGTGAAAGTAGGGTTTTGTAAGTACTTTGTGCATGACTGTGAGAGACTTGCAGAGCTAAGTGCAAGTGGTTGTAACATATGGTGAAAGGCTTTGTACTGTAATTCAAGGAAGAAGGATCTAAGGAGCTATGTAGATCTTCTGTCCTCTGCGCAGTAGGGTTTTGATGGATTTGTGCTTGTAACTGATTGATTGAAGACAATAAAGAAGAAGAGTTGGTGGACGTAGCCCCAGGGTGGGGGTGAACTAGGTAAACATTGTGTTGTTTTTCTTTGTGCTTGTTTGAATGTGTTTATATCTTCTTTTGCCAAGTGCTTAGAGATGATTTGATATATATTCTTATGCTTAGTGATAGCGATGTACGAGAATATTAGATCTGATCTATATGAATGTGACAAGTTCTTTATTTACTAGATCTGACCTATTTTTTGATGTTAAGTGCTTAAAATGCGTTATATCAGTGTGAATGTTACAAAGCCCTGTTTTATCAGCGAAGTGATTATTGATTGTATATTGAGGAACTAACAGTGCTAAGTTCTTTATTAAGTATTGTAATCATATATCTGTTTCCCAGCTAAGGTTGCAGACACATGAGTCTTGCAACCAACCTTGCCTCTACCTCGGGTGAGATTTCAACTTCTTCATAGGTGTTGCCGAAAGGGCCGGTAGTTAGGGTTTTGTTGGTGCAGTTTTGTAGCGTTGAAACCTAGGTATTACCCTATGCCAATAGATGACCATGTTTTATTGTAAAGGAAAAGATTATCACCGTGTTTTCAAGAACTGAACCCCAAAAATGTCCAACTAGTAAAAGCAGAGATATCCAACTGGTAAAAGCATAGATAGAACCTAATAAAATGTCAAAACTAATAAAAATTATCTTAGTTTTATTTGGATACAATGATGAATGTTGTATCTCATTACCTATGTCATATATCTAGGAACCAACTTCATTGGGAAATTAATATTAGTTATGATGCTTTTAGATTGTCACAAGCTAAGCATTGTTAATATTTATGTTACAAATGATGTAATGGAATGAGTGACCTTTTGACACTGGATAATGGAGAAGTTTTCATAGGCAAACTAGTTTTTTTATGGCGACTTTAATTGAGTTTTAGGAAGATAAGGAAGACCTTCTCTCCCCACTACTACGATATAAGTTTATAGTGTCCTTATTTGTGTCCTCTTCCATGAAAATTAGAAAATGGGATGTATGTCAGTCCTTTGACGTCCTTTTTTTGCATCCACTTTTGTATCCATCTACATCCATTTATGCATCTCTTTTTAATGTTTAACATTTCGATTGCATCAATTTTCACATCTCTTTTTAATGTTTAAAATCTCCATTGCATCCATTTTAGTTGCATTGTTTTTCATCTTTTGCATCCAATTTTGCACCAACTAGGCTAGTAACTAATAGGTCATAGGTTCAAATAATGGTACACCAATACAATGTAAATAGGACATACAACCTTGGAAATGGGATGAACGAACTTGAAATGGGGTGTATGACCATCAAGTGCAACAAATAAACTTTGAATGGGGCACATGACATTGGAAATGGGACACATGATCTTCTTTTGCAGCCATTTTTGCATCCCTTTTTATGTCCCTTTTGTGTCTATTTACATGGATGAATGTCCTAAGTCAACTTTGAAATAGAATTCATTAGATGAATATGCCCCAATCAAAGTCTCCACCCTTAAGATGACTCCTCTAGTCTGAGGCACCAACTTACCATTTTTGAGGTTTTTTTTTTTTAATTTGATTTTTATGTGTTTTCTAGAATAGGGTTCTTTGGGGTGTTTGAGTGCATAAACAAAATTATTACAAAATTAAAACAAAAAAAATGAAATGTAAGCTCAAAATCAATGAATCTCCTTAGAAATAGAAACACACATTTTTATTCTTATGTGGTCCTAAATTTACTATATCTACATAAACCAATGAATCCAAAATTATACAGTAACAAATCCACTATGTGTCAGGCAAACATAATAGTAAATATGAACTTAATGAATCTACATTCACAATAAAATAATTGATATTAGCCATGAAGGAAAGTAGCAAAGGAATTATATAATTCTTCACCACAAATACATGATTGTATTATATTTGCCTAGTGGGAGCTTGAAACTTGGACTACACAATCCTACTCTCGTGTTATTCTTACTCAAAAAATACTTTTCTTATAACTTCCTTATGTGTGTGTGAGAGAGAAAAGGGGGGTTACACTATTGTGGCTATCCACATTCCTCCTTCATTCTTTAGCTTTCCCATGGTTGTTTACATTCTTTTCCAACTTAGAATAGGCTAATTGTAATTTAGAAGAAGAGAAAAAACTAATAATATCGTGAAAAAACTTTATTGCATGGATTTGAAGTCAAAGTTATCATAAGCATGACCAATTGTAGGAATGAAAGGAGCAATGCCTCTTTTTTCATGCAAATGTATTCGCTTGTCTTACAAACTGGATCTTTGTAGTAACTAATGGATCACATCTAGATAAGGAATTTTTTTGCACAGGTAGCAACTCTATACATATAAGGCCTTTGAACCATGTGATGTATACCAAGATCATTGATATCTTCTTTATTTAATGAATTAGCAGGTCCCAGTGGAGGTGGAATTTCTTTCTTGTACATATCACATAGTAGCTCATCTGAACCATGGAAAGGTATGGCTATTGTGAGATTCAGGCCCTCAAATGACATTGTTGTTTTAATTCTCCATTGTCCCTCCATTGCACCAAGATTATGGGAGACACTTTCTTTGTATCCCTTTGGTCCCCTCTTTATTTATGGTTTCCATGTTTCTATCACTCATAATCATTGTGCAAAGGAAAACCATGTACACAATTATAGAAGGTTAATAGTAGCAAACCAATATATCAATGTCATCCATGTGAGCCTTCAAAATGGGATCTAAATAGACACCACATCTTTGAAAACTTAGATCATGATCATGTAGTGTTTATTACATTTGAAGACAATAATTCATTAAGGAAAATATGGGAAAGTTCAATATGTTGTGAGTGTCATTTTTTGTGGGAAGGACCTAATTCAATCTTAGTAATAAACTACACACTTAGGAATTTTTAATTAGTTACGAAATGCCTCTTTCAGACATTAGAAATTTGGAGTACTTGCTAATCTCTCTAAGATGCTACCTAAGCCCAAATTTCCACTAGAATATCATTCAATTTGTGAATTTAATTATTTGAGCATGAAGCTCTGATCCATCAATTCCACATTTTAACATTTTGAAGGGAACAAAAATAAGGGATTTTGATAGAGCTGTGATGTTGGAGGAGTGAAGGAATTTAGAGAAAAATAATTTCACATCCGAAATAATGAATGAGGGATTCATTTGCAAAATAATGAAGGGGTGAATCACATGAGTAAATTGCAATCAAATGAGTGAAGTAGTAATTTTCCTTCCAAAGAGTGAAAGAGTAGATCACCTCTAAAGAAATGAAGGCCAAAAGGGTAAATCACACTACAAACGATGAAGAAAAATATTCACTTTTAAAATCATGTGAGAGGAAATCATGCCCAAAACACTGAAGATAATGTTTTTCTTTCAAAATTGAAAGAGGGTAACTCACACCGAAAACAATGAAGGGAATCTTGCCCAAATTAGTTAAGGAGAATAGCTCATTTTTTAAGGCGTGAAAGAACAACCTACAATGGAACAATTGAAGGGAAAATCACAAGGAAAAATATTTTTGAGGGTGAGTGATCCGTAATTGAGGGACTTATAGTCCACTCGTTTCAGTAAAAAAATTGTTTTTGCGGAATTTGATTTCTAGTCCCTATGTTAGTTTTGTCTCTGAGTTTTTCACATAGTTCTTTGTCTTTTGGAGGCTACCAATCCTCTATCCAATTTCCTGTACAAAGACCTTTCTTCTTCGATCTTCCTAGAATAGTATTACAACCATTCTATAATTAGGTGACAATGAATGGTAAAGGGGGACCTTGGTTTGTGCTTGGAGCATCCTCTCAAGCAACCAATCGATGCTTCCCCAAAAATACCTCCTTTATGGCATAAAACTAAGAATAAATCTTCAAAAAAAAGATTAGCACAAAGTTTAAAAAATATATATGTTTCTTTCACATATCTCACATGACAAAGGTTCATATGTTAGCTTTGCTTGAGACAAATTTTTCTAGGGATTAATTATCTCTTTTCTCTCATTCTTGGGCCATTCCATAATCCTTTTGGATGGATTCTTTCTCAACATATGAGTTGGCAGACAAATAACTCATACAACAATCAAATTATTATCTAATGAATAGAGGTGGAAAAGTTATCCATTATTAACTCACTCATCCCCTTATTCAATGAACCAACCATTCATCTCCCACTCAATATACTCAGCATTTGTCTCGTAACAGTTGTCAAAATGGACACAATTGAACCATGAGCTAATGAGGAAAAACGAGCACAAGTTATAATTGACCCAGGGTATATTTTGTAAAGTGCCTTGGAGATAGGTCGAAGGCATGGAAGATGGAGTCGTTACACTACACCAAACATGAGAATTAGGGTTAGGTTTTCACCATGAGTTTGGACAACAAAACCGAATTAGAATATGCACTCTCCTCATGTTATGGTTTCCACAATGAGTTTGGAATAAAGAAGACAAACTTTGGTATGAATAGGAGTAAGGAAGACATACAGACCCAAGGTCGAATATTGGAACACACTGAAAGCAAAGGGGGATTCCCAAGAGTGTTGGGACTAGGTTGAGATCATGAGAACGTTAAACAATATGCATGACGTTAGGTATGATTAGAGAATAGGAGTAAGCATTATTTACATAAGAGAAACACAGTATCATATCTCCCTATGTTATGGTTCACAGTGAACATAGTATAACCTCTCATGTCACTAGGGTTCATGCTCAGAGGTGTAGTCAGCAAATAAAACTAGCATTGGGTCTCTCCACATGCTAGGGTTCACATGTAGGAGTGGGGAACAAAAAATAAGAATGTGAGAGAAGATAGCAAGTTGAGGGAACATCAAACAACATTACCCAAACGTGGATACATTGGGAAGTAAAGAAAACAAAGTATGAGATGCCCAGGAGGGGTGTTTAGATATTAGACATGTTAGGAAGAAAGAAAATGGAGCATGGAACATACAAAATCTAGGGTTTAGTCATGGACATGATAGACAACCCATTGATAGTCACAGTTGCTAAAATATTGGTGGGTACTAGTTTCACTCAAACCCCATTCTGCCAAAATGTCAATTACATTACTCTTTATGTTGAGAAGCTCCTTGTCACTTTGAATTTCTACTCTTTGGTTATTCATGTAGAGACCACCTTGTATTATGAGTCTCTTCACTCTTAATTTGGTTGGCAGCAACCCAACTTCCACAGATAAGTCCACCAGAGATGAATTCAACACCTTTTTAAATAACAACAAGGATGGCACTTCATTTGCAAT
>SNQJ01S0177439.1:15561-35375 GCA_010110895.2 Picea sitchensis
GCAAGAAAATAACATCTTTCAACAAAAAATAATATATATTACATTACAAGTAAAACATATGTCATTAAGTACAACAACAAATTGAAAAAACATTTTGCATATAAATCAAAGCTACTTACCTCATGTATTTTCGAAGATCATATATAACTTGTTTGGTGTTGTTGTCAAAGTTGTTTGGGAGAGATAGAGGTAGAACATAATGTAACAATAAAAATGAATCATTATTTGTTTCCAAAGTAGACACAAAAAATAAAAATATTAAAATATGTATACAACCAATATATAAATATGTATACCAAAATTATTACCTTAATGAAGGTATTCCAATCATGTGTTTTTACCCCACCAAATTCACCTTTCTTCGTTAAGATATTATTTATGTTTGAAGAAAATCCTGTGGGAAATTTAATTATTTGAATGACCTCTTTTACATCATTGATTTTATGCTTTGTTAACAACCATGGAAGGTTATTTTGGTCTCCATCGTTGTTTGATTGGATCACACTTTGCATTGCATGATTTCCTTCTTAAATGTCAGTACAAATTTTGACAATTTTTTTCTTTATCCCTCCTACCATCTATGATTCACCATAATGTTTCTATCACATTCTTCCCGATATGCATTTTATCAAACAAATGAGCTATTTTTATCTCATAGTAGGGAAACCTCATGAATTGAGTGGGATAACATTTCATTCCTCATGGAATCCCATTATTAATAGCTTCACGATGGCGGCCTTGATAAAGCATAAAAAAAATCACAAAAATAATTATCAAATACAGTAAAATAAATTCAATAATTAAATAAATATTCAAAATATTACATATATGATACATAAATAATTTACATACCTTGACGATTTTTTTTATATTCCAACCTCCATAGTTGAGGTGTCATTCTTCGTGGTTTTAATCCAGTCTCTTATTTCCCATTGAAAATATGTTTTTCAGTAGTACGATACCTATGGTTCTTAGGAAGGAAGTTCCTATACTCATCAAACACCATCTTTCCTAAAATTTTTGAATGACAATACTTCATCTTAAGACCACAAAATGGACATGCAAATTTACCCTTTGTTTGAAGACCTGCAATATATTAATGTTAATTATACAATGGGATTATTTAAAAAACATGCATGATAACTTTAAATAATTATATAGTATTAAAGTGCAAGAGAATGTTACATACCACAAAAATGTGTTAGTCCTAGGGCATCATGAATTTTCCATACAAGTATTCCACTAAATTGAAATTTCTTCTCCCCGATTGGTTTACAGATGTCATACATAGTGATGTCGGCCCATAACTTTAGTAGCTTGTCGATAAGAGGCTCGATATATACATTCATATATTTAACTTGGTACTTACTTAATTGTTTTAAATTACACATAATTACTACAATGATATGTATATATAAGTAAATAAATAAATAAAATATATTATGCAAAAAATTAAACAAATGAAAATGTTACATTCGAAAAATTAATGTAAACAAATACCTGGAACAATCATTGTCAACATTATGTTCTCCCTCTTTATATAAATCCAAGGAGGAATGTTAGTATTGATAACAAAAATAGGCCACACTGAGTAAATAGACCTAAGCTCTTTAAATGGATTAACACCGTCAACTGCCAATGAAAGCCCAACATTACAAGGTTCATATTTAAATTCTTCCCATTTTTACTCAATTTCCCTAAATGCATAACCATATGTAGGCATTCTAAGAACAACATCTCCACTTCTATTATGTGCATGGTAATCCATAAATTGTTCTATGCTTCACACTTGAACAATTGTTGCAAACGTGGAATTATGGAAATATGACAAAGAACCTTTTGAGGCACCTTTTTTGTTACTTGATTGGTTTGATATCCACTGATATGACATTGCGTACATTTTATTTTCGTTGCATGTTGTCCATAATATATAATATGATCATTACGACATGCTTCTATAGTTTGATACTCCATTCCAATGTCTTTCATAATGACATGTAAATCTCGATATGTGCGAGGTAAAATATTTGATGACGGTAACAAAAATTCACCTAACAATCTACAACATAAAAAATATTTAGTTAATGTAAAGAATATTAATCGTAAATATTGCATTCTTATTTTACACATTAATTAACACTAAAAAAAGAGGAAAAAATCAACCTTTATGTATATGTGATGGAACATATTACATACCTTAGGATCTATGTCATACAAGTGTTCTACAAATGATTCATAACCTTTAAGTTCACCAACAACAATGTAGTGGAGAGAAGATTTTCTCTTGAGCATTTATAAAGTCATTTATTTTCCTTTTCTATCAGAGGTTCATCATAAATACCATCGATGTCCCCATCCTCATCCGACTGCGCGAAAAATTCTTGGATCATTTGATTTGTCCCATCATATTGAACTATGTTATTATTTTCATCTTCTTCCATGGGATCATTAACTTGATCTCCATTATTCTCTTTATGTTCCCCAACTTGTACAACATCATCTCTACTACTACTTGGTGCATTCTACAAAACGTTAGGGGGGAATTCTAACTTTATAATTAAAAACAATCATGCAAAATTAGTGTGTATAACAAATATTAAAACAATACAAAATTTTAATAATATAATCAATATAAAGACATATAATGAATATATAGCTAATTACCACATAATGATATTTATTCGATCCCCCGTCAATGTGCCCATATCTCCTACAATGTCTTTTAGTTGTTGTTATTAAAATTCTTACAGGACATGCAATACAACATATTTTGCAAGGGCAATAACATTTACCATCACCCTTTTCACCCTCTTTACTTTTTTTCCCACCTCTAATATTTTCTAACATTCTTCCCCACAAAAATACAATGATTATTATCTTATAAAATTGAGTGGTCTAATAGAATATCTATTATATTTTTATAATGCAATTGACATATAAAAATAAATCTGTTTTTCACTTGACAAGAACATCTTATACCCTTTATGAACCGTCGTTATTATATAAAAATTGTCGCAACATCTCTAAAATGCAACATATTTATATTTTTTTGTCCATTGGAATTCCAACGACAGTTGACCAAGTCAATGTTGACTTTTTCAAACAGTGGGTGACCATTTGAAGAGAATAATGGTTAGCAGTAGTATCGTTGGTATTGAGACGAATATGGAGGTTTGTCCAAATAACGACACCTTGTCCTAGACATTGAAAGTGTGGCAAACGTCCATTTCCATCACAAGTGCGGCGAACATCCATTTCCATCGCAAGTGTGACGAATTCAGGAGGGATTGAAAAAATGAAAAATTTAAATATTTATCTTGTATTTTTCGACATTGCGACCAATTTTGTTTGTACCGTCGGAAATAGTTCGTTGGATTTTTTTGAATATGTAGTAGTGGTAAAACTCAACTAGACGAAATTTTGAGAGCAAGAGAGTAGGGAAATAAGGGAATTAAAGTATTCCATGAAAGCACATACTCAAAAATAAACCTCAGACATTCCTCACATGGGTCTCATGTTTTTCACTGAGATCTAACTTTTCCATTACAAGTTATTCGTAATTAAACTCCCAAGGGGAAAACAACTAGAAATCAATTATTGTGCATACATGAAGTAAGAGACATGCATCCATTCATTCACTCCATATCAATTATTAGAGGTATAATAACCTATAAATTATATACTATGCAATCATAGCCTACTAACTGTATACTCATTTCAGTCATTTCACAATGATTTAGTGAGTCATACAATTTTATACAAACTTTATTATTACACATCTCTTACAAAGCCTAGTGATTACAAAAAGGGAAACTTATGTAAGAATAACATGTTTATACAAATTGAAGTATAATAGAGGGTACACAGGAGACTTATTTTTTTGTAAATTAATTTCTCAATTGAATGAATGTGGGTGAAGGCCTTTCCACCCAACCATAGGCTCAAATGGTTTATCTCTTTACATTTTGGCCAACCTCGTGCCAAGCCATGATACTACCAAGGAAGACTCTCAAGTTCTCAGAGCAGTTTGGAAAGTGAAGGCCACTCTCCTTCACACAACCACTGGTAGAAAACCCTTACACCCACCTAGCCCTAAATCCCCTCGAGGTTTATCATATTCCCTCTCAGCATCAAGTTCATGGCCTCCTCAGCTCAGGCTGGGTTTTCACTCCATACATACAACACTTCCTTACTCTGATTCTCGTATGTCATCTCTCGACATGTGCTCTTCTTATGTTGCATGAGCTCTCCTCTCGCAAGCCCAAACCAGAGTTGCAACCAATCTTTCTCAGCATGCACTCGTGCATCTTCTGTTGTCTCCTTTTTCCTGTGAATCCCTTGTGCACCCATGATTTTCCTCCCATGCATATGGTCAGTCCATAAATTCCCATGGACATACCTTGCATTCATTCCCATGCATTTACATTGGGAGTAATTCTCAACTACCCAACTATTCCCTTCTTTAATATTTAACTTTAGCTGCGAACTAGAGGAAATCAGTGTTATTTCCCCAACATTAATTTAATAAGGTGGATTGGGATCCCTTAACATAATGGGCCCATCTCTCTTTCCTCTAGTAGTATCATGGCTAGTATTCAAGGCTTCACCCATCAGTCAGCTGGTTGAATTTTATATCACACCTTTACAAGCCATAGTATGGAAATATTATCTCCATGTTGAGATAATCATTATTAATCATAATTAATTGAAAAATAATTCAAGGGGTTAAAAATGGGGTGTTACATCCCATCCCCCTTAAAAAGGAACATCGTCCTCAGTGTTCGCTGCATTTCAACAACATATTCCAAGGTTGCATTTGAACAACCATTTCAACAATGTACCTTTTTTCCTCACAGTCTGGTTTATTTACATACCCCTGGAATTCCAACACATGCCTACAACAAATATCAAACATCATGCATGTTAAAACCAATTCAAAGCATAAATATCCATTGTTTTTCATAATTCATGAGGAAATGTACATTTCAACAAAATACTTATCTGTGAAATTCATGGATCTGCATCCATATGGATGCCACATTTACTCGGCTCACTATTTTTCCTTTGAATATTCACTGTGATCATGACCCTAATGAATAGATAAAAAGAGTTATCTAAGTCTCCTCTTCCTTACGATCACTCGTCTTCTAGACTCAAACATCCCCTTCTCTGTTGCACAGTCCCTCAGGCAATCCATCTTTCTTGCCAAGGATTTATCGCATAGGAAGAGTTAAGAGACATCATCGAGTCTTATAGTTGAGGCATCCCTCAGGCCCACTCTAACACAACAAAACCATATCAAGGTGATGATGTCATACAGGGTCTTCATGTCACAACACTGGCCTTTTTCCATACTTTCCAGTTCATCAACCATCATCTGTCCCTTTAGGACAGATCTGTCATCTCACTTGTATCACATGCATACAGTAACTGTGAGATATTTTTACATCCATTTTCAATAAAAAAATTTCAAATATGCTTCCCATGGATTTTCAAATTCCACATATTAGTTTTCAAATTTGTTCCATATAGGAACCATATTCCACAAGTATAATACTTCCTTCTCATGAAAACTTGGCTCTTTATAGTTGTATGTATCGACCTTCCTTATGGACTTACATTGCTTCCATATCTAAGACCGTCTTTCCTGCAGTTTCAATCTTCACACAACCAAACAAATTGTTAGTTTTCTCATGCACATTGAATTTTCATTGCACATTACAGTGGCTCACAAACATTTCTTAAAATTATGCATACTACAATTACATCACTTATGTTCACTAATCATATGAAACAGAAGGAAATTAGTATTCCTTACATAAACTTTTTCTTCTCACATCAAGCTTTCTATAATGCATTCAATCTTCATAAGAATTCAACCAATGTGCCAATGTCCATGGCAAAATCTACACACAATGGACCCTTGTATTTATTTTAGATTGCCACATTTTATGTTAGGAATTTCTCCATGGTGATTTGGAACTCAACCAACCTCTCACTACATGGATTCTTTATCAACATTCATTATCACAACATGAATATGTTCCCTTCCTTGAGATGAACATGAACGCAATTCAACATAATATAACATGAGATTAAAATATCGCATAATGCATTAATGCATTATTTCTTTGTTGGTAACCAAGGTGCCAATATTCATGGCCACCTCAATTTCTCTCTTTACCATTTTCACAACTCTATTGGATTATTGGAATTCCCTCCTTCCATAATGGGAAGTCCTATACATTCCCTCTCATAAAAACATGGATTCCTTCAATGCATTTAACCAATGTGACTTATGAGCACTTCTTATTCATAATCATTCATGATTAATCAGTGAGTCCATGACACATTCATTCATGAATTCCATGCAAGGAATTTAACCATCCTTGACTTCCATAGGTTCTTCCCTCTATCGTTCAGGTTATTTTTTTCTTGAATCGCACCCTTCCTCAGTGTCAATGACATACAACAGTCAATCATAATCATAAATATATCATCACTATATAAAACAATTTAGAAGGGATTCTTACCCAATCCCTTTCAAATCTCATGACACATGGGTGTGAAAACTTTATACTTGTCCTGGATGCCAATAGTGCTTCTGAAGTTACCTCATCAGTGGTGGTTCATGGGGAATCCTAAGGTCCCTTCATGAATATTTTCTATCAATAGCCTTCTTATTTTTATCCTCTGCATGAGGTTGTCCACCATTGGCAGTTGTCTTATTCAACAACTCCATTCTTTTTTCCTACACATAGCCAACAACATCACATTTTCAACTATATTAGTTGTCATGTTAAATCAAAATGCATGTACCATAGAATTTTACATAAGCGAACATTCTCAGATATGTCCTAGCATATTTATATGCACTCTATCACATTATTCCTCAATGGGTTCACTAGTACAATCATAAAAATATTTCATTTGGTTGTACTCTTACACAACCATCAAAACTCTAATGCCAGAAACATTCGCATATACTGATTTTCTAATCCTAAAGAAATACAATAATCAACAAGAGAGGAGTCAAGGGGTTCTCCCTTTTTCCAACTCCTTTGCACAATCTGGAATTTTTAGCTTAGCTTAACTATTTCCAAGACCTTTCTACCATTTTCATAACACGACATTACCCAAAGTGTTAATTCAATCATCATCATTGATTTAGTTTTATTCCTCCAATTTTAATGGTTTCCTTAGAAGCATATAACTCTGCTAAATAGTCATAGTTTTAGAGTGATAAAAAAATTCTCCCTTTCCTCTTTATTTGTTTTTGCAATTTATCCATTTTGGGATCTGCCTACTCCATTCCTTGACCAGTCTTAGTCAAGTTCATCTTGACCTTTCATGGATGTAACATCATACTACAACATTAAAATTAGCTTAAAAATTAATTATGATCCAATGCATTTTGCACATTCACCAAATAAAATCATAAGGGATAATATTCATTTGCATGTCTCCCATACATGCATTATCTTTTAAAATGTAATCCAGGATTCTTATGCAAATAGGATTTGCATCCCACTGCCTAATTTATAGTAGTCATCCATTTGCAAGTCTATCTTCTCCTAACATATTCTTTACACAGTTCCTCCACATGGAACTTCTTCAACGTGAAACTCCCTTGTTGCATATCCATCATTGCCTAAAATGATCTCAACCCATGTGTTAGCATAAAATTTAACATTTCAGTTGGTTACCCAATATTCCATCAAGAATATAATCATGTATCCTTATTATGCATTCAAAATACACATTCAACCATGTACATTTATTCCATCAGTTCATATCCACATTGTGCTTGCATGCACTTAACCACATGCATCAACATAATATGTGTGTGTTTACCACTGGTACACATTATAATTTCACATGAACATTTGCTTAAAATCATTGTCTTATGATTTCTCTCAATCATTCTCATGAAAAATTTGAAGGCATAAACATATTTCTTTATATTCATAACAACAGAGCATTATTGCTCATTTTACCTTTCATCGTTTTACACTAGCTCTCTATGAGGAAAAGGGAGTACAACCCCTTCAAGATGGTATTAAAAAAAACATATAGACCCTTCAAAATAGGGTCAACTATGCATCCATAGTGTTACCCAAAACATGGCAAGTACTAATCTTTCCTTACAATCCACTTATTTATATCTTCCTTCATACAAGGCAACCCTATAACACATTCAATTCATGCACTCAAGCATATATATACATATATATATCATGCATGTGCATCACTTGCACATTTTTATATCATTCATATACATTTGTTGAATCTTAATATCAACCTTTCTTGATGAGATCTTACAATCATTCCCATGACAAGTATCACAGGTCTGTAAATAAATATGTTGCTCTCTTTCATGTGGAAACAATAAGAAAGATATCCCTCTTGCACATTTTCCATAAAAGAATCCCATATTTTAGGAATCACTTAGGTAATCACACATTACCCAGGGTAGAAAATACCCAATTATGTTCCCTTTCATTCCTTTAACCATCCTTCTCTAGATGTTATCTGATCTAGTGATCTTTTGGGAATACCTAAGCACTCATTTTACCATATTTTGGGTCAACACCTTATTGATCCTTTTTTTTAGCTTCATAAGGTTGTAAGAAATAACATCATCAAAATTCTCATTCATGATGTTAACTTTTCTTGTTTTTATAAGATCCTTAATAACCCAAAATGACCCATCAACACACTATATTTTGCAGCTAATAATAGAATGCTCTAAGTATATATGCATGTTAAACACATGCTCTATAATTTCCATATGCATTGGAAACATATCCATCTTATAATAATAAAGGTTCTTAATAAGCACACCATTAATTTATGGGACCCCTCAATCCCAAGTAAATGAATCATTTATTCTCTTAAAATCCATTTACTCTGCTTAAATGGATACCCCAACAATTGGTTTCTTTTACTATAGGTCAAATAAGTTGACCTCGAAAAATTTCCAACAATCCTCCAAACATGAGGAGTTATTTATACATTCATCAAATTTGACAGGGATATATCAATCCATACTCATAGACAACATTACATATTAATTAATAAATCCAACTCATCCATTTTCTGGACTCATGGAGACCTATAACAAGATTTTGTTTCTTCTTCCATTTTACATTCAGATTCAACCATTAATGTATGTCAACATATTCAAGCCCCAGTAGGAGTCTTTCTAATTCCAACAAGTCAATGGAATTACTGTTTTTCTATTAGCATGCCTTAGCGTGATTAAATTTATGTTGGATTTATTAAGGAAAATTCCATGACTTTTTGATGTAAGGAATTTTGGAAACAATAGTTAATTTACAATCCCTCTTTTAAGAAGTTTGTGAAGCTAATAATTTTTTTTTAAGGAATAAAACACTTTCCAACAGGCTCATCTTAGCCTTAGTATACCATTCTTGTGATTGTTCTCTAGCCTTCAATCCTAGTGTTTGAAGCTCAATTATGATACCATTTTGTAACAAACCCAACCCCCTAACCCTTCCTTAGGCTGGTGGGGTATCAAAATTTCATCTTCCTCACATTAAATCCTTTCTCAAAATGAATCCCATAGATGGAATCTTTTGATCGAGATCTTTCTAACGACTGTCACCATGCTCAAAACAGATCTCATAATCAAAAGTTATGACCCTTTTAACTTTTTTCAAGTCTTTTTTCACCTACCTCCATGCGGCTCCACATCACCCGTACCATCCAATGTGGATGGACATATCAATAAATTTCACCCTTCAACATGGAACAAATTGGCCACTAACTGAAAAACATGTTGCATAATCATGATGAGACTTAAGAGTGGTTCTATGCCTAATTGTGCACCTAGATCTTGTGGATCCCCACAACCAACAAAACCAAAACCTTCTCGGTGGTTGGTTATCCGGTGGTCTAATCCTTGAGACCATACCCCAATCGGGACACACACCCACCAAGTGCCTCAACCCCATCAGGCACCATACCCCACTGGGCATCAGACCCCCAAGGTAAGCCATAAGCACTCATTCCTCGAATGCCCGATCTAATGATCTAGCTAGCATCAATGACACATGGTCCTGATGTGGCATGAAACCCAACATGACACATCATAACCTGAACGAAAAACACATTGATGTGGCACAATGACATGGCATGACATGTCATCACATCCTCCGGCCTCATAAAAAAAAAATTATTATCCTATACATGTGGCACATTATCCTTCAAAACATGTGGATTACCCCTAGCTCAACATGTGGGATGACATGGAACTACATGTCATCACAGAGCATAAGGATCCTCCCCACTCAGGTGTAGACACTTGTCCTCATCTTGTTGGCTCAACTATGTGACCTTGACGTCATTGACACATGCCCCAGTCTTCCTCCCACTCATACAATCACAAAGGAAAGGGTCAGAACCATTCCCAAGAACCTTTCCCAATCGACACCAAGATTTAATGAGGCCATTCCAACTGAAGTGTCTGGGCCTCCGATTTTTCAGTGACCCGGTTGATCGGGGATTTATCCCCCGATTCCTAATCTCCGATGGCAATCTGGAAGTGGGGGTTTATCCTTCCCTCCAATCTAACGGCTATAATTTTTCCTCAATTTACACAGGGGTTTCAATGGATAACAAGTAAGGAATAGATAGTGGAACCATGTCTAACTAGGATATGGTGGTTCCTTCGAGGGCTGGTTATAACACTTAGCCAAATATTCAGTCCTTTAGTGGATGGTCGAGATCAATCCTCTGCTTCAAATCAACGATTCTGGTTTGCCCTAGATTACACAGGGGTTTTGAATGAGTTAAGTACTGGATCCGAACTTAGTAGTCCCACAGTCTTTTGTTGTGTCTTTCTACATGGTTATTTCATCTTTTCTTCCATGAGTTTTCTCATCCAAAATCACAGGTTTTAATACTAATGCTTTTAGGCATCTAGGTTAAGATATATTTCCAGGAAAACAACCTTGGACTCATACTAAAACTTAGGCTATTCAACCTTGCCCTCTTGATATTCAATAATTGTTAACAAGGGGCTTGTACACTCACGTAAAACTCAACTAGATGAAATTTTGAGAGAAAGAGAGTAGGGAACTAAGGGAATTACAGTATTCCTTGAAAGCACATGCTCAATAATAAACCTCAGACATTCCCCACATGGGTCTCCTGTTTTTCACTGAGATATAACTTTTCCTTTACAAGTTGTTTGTAATTAAACTCCCAAGGGGAAAACAACTAGAAATCAATTATTGTGCATATAGGAAGTAGAATACACACATCCATTCATTCATTGAATCTCAATTATCTGAGGTATAATAACCTATAAATTATATACTATGCAATCATAGGCTACTAATTGTATATTTATTTCATTCCTTTCATAGTGACTTAGTCAGTCATACAATTTGATACAAACTGCATTATTACACATCTCTTACAAATCCCAGTGATTACATAAAGGGAAACTTATGCAAGCATAGCATGTTTATACAATTTGCAATATAATGGAGGGTACACGGGAGATTTATATGTTTGTAAATTAATTTCCCAATCAACTTATCGTGAGTGAAGGCCTTTGCACCCAACCATAGGATCATATTATTTATCTCTCTTCATTCTGGACACCCCCATGCCAATCCATGATACCATTAGGGAAGACTTGCAGGTTCTCAGAGCATTTTGGAAAGTGAAGGCCGCTCTCCTTCACACAACCATTGGTAGAAAACACTTACACCCACCTAGCCCCAGAGCCTCCTCAAGGTTTATAATATTCCTTCCCAACATCAAGTTCATCTCCTCCTCAACTCAGGTCATGTTTTCACTCTATCCACATAAAAATTCCTTTATTTGATTCTCATCTATCATATCTCGCATGTGCTCTTCTTCTGTTGCACAAGCTCTCCTCTTGCAAGCCCAGACCAGAAATGTGCCAACCAATATTTCTAAACACACACTCATGTGTCTTCTTCTCCCTCCTTTTTCCCACACATCCCTCATCCACCCATCATTTTCCTCCCATGCAGCCAGGCGGTCCATGAATTCCCATGGATGTACCTTGCATTCATTCCATGCATTTACATTGGGAGTAATTCTCAACTACCCAAATGTTCCCTTATTTAATATTTAACTTCAGCTGCAATCCATAGGTAATAAGTGTTATTTCCTCCACATCAATTTAAAAAAGTGGCTTGGGATCCCTTGACATAATGAACCCCTCTATCTTTCCTCTAGTGGCATCATGGCTAGTACTCAAGGCTTCACCCATCAATCATTTGGTTGGATTTTGTATCACACCTTTACATAGTTTACAAGCCATAGTATGGAAATATTATCTTCTTGATGAGATAATCATCATTAATCATAATTAATTATAAATTAATTCAGGGGGTTAAAAATGGGGTGTTACATTAAGAACTACTCTAGATCTACATGGAACAAGAGTAGGAATGTTATAAATGTTGCATCACAATCATCTAACTCTGTAACTCTTACTAAAAATGAAATAGGAGGCTTATTAGAGGATATGACAACTAACATTTTACACTCATTGGCCATGTAGATGGACACATTGTAGATAAAGAGGAAGAAATAAGAAGAAGAAAAATCTCTAGCTAGTTTTTGTCCCAAATACACAAAAAAACATACTAGAAATGAATGTCCACTTAACACTATAGAAAATTATTCCATTTGTGAAGAGAAACATTCAACTAAAAAATTTACTTTCCATGTATCAAGGATAATTATCAAGGATCTGAGGAGAATGCGGAGCCACTATACTTTATCAATCAAAGAAGGCACGGATTATCTCGACCATTCCAATGAGGTATGCCTTATTCTCATCCTCAATGCGTTTTTGGGTATAAAACATAGATGCATACTCAAACTTGTTATCATCCTAATATGTAAAATCAATAGTAGTATTAGAACCATCCCCAACCATTCCAACCTTCATTTGAACCATTCACATCTCAACCTCCAATGCAAAACTACTAGTGGACTAACCCTCCATAGGGATGGACACCACTAAACAAAAAATAACAAGAATTAATCCCACCTACACCACAATAGACCAATGCTTCAACAATAAATAATCAATAAATTCCAAAGAAACCCCAATTAACTACCAACCAACACCCAATCCAAGCAACAAGCAGGTCAAACAAGTGTAAAACAACAAGAATACTTAGCAAACCTACTCTATGGATCTTCAAGGGATCAATATAATATTAGGGAAGGTATCCCCTCCTCTCATTGCAGATCCTATGGATGATAAAATATCTGAGGAAGAGGAATTTCCTCCAAAAGAACAACCTATCCTTGAACCAACCTCACCTTATCCTAAAAGGCTAGAAACTAAAAATAATTACACCTCCTTAGAAAATGACCTCTTAGGAGAGCTCAAATACTTATGTGTCAATATTCCTCTCCTCCGGACTATTAATGATTCTCCTATATAAAAAAATATTCATCAAAGAAGAATGCATTAAGGATCCAGGAAGAAAGAGGAAATATTCTCGTATAGTCAATGTGATATGTGATATTCCAACTTGTAAGTCTTATTCTAGGAAAAAAAATTGTCCCTAAATAATTAGATCCAAGAATCCCTATTGCATATGTCTATATCAACAAAAACCTCATTCAAAATACCTTGATATACCTAGGGGAATACATCAATGTTATGAAAAAGGAAACTATGCTTTTAGGCTAAACCTTTAAGAACTATGGTCACACAAATCTACTATACTCCAGCTAGTAGATAGATTAATTGTAAATCCTAAAGGAGTCTTAGAGGATGTAATGGTGTCTATTGATTCATGATACCATCTAATATATGTTATAATGATTCAAACCAAATATAAGCTAAATGGGTACCCCCTCATTTTGAGGAATACCTTGGCTAGCTATAAAAAAATGTATATATCATCTATAGGGAAGGAAATATGGCCATCACAAATGGTCAATCCAAAACTAAACTTGTCCTATACCCCCCCACCAAACCTCTCATTGAAACATAAATACTTATGTGGGTAGGAAAAGAAGAAGGGTAGGAAACATTTCAAACAATTATACACCCTCTCCTTACCATAGAAATGGTCTTGGCCATGAAAATTAGACGAGGACACTTTTATTTCAAATTACAGGAAACATATTTACCTTAGATCTATACAAATTGAAGAATATAACAGCCAAGGGAATCAAGGACAATGTAAATTTCTGATAATTTAAAATAATTTTCTTGGAAAGATTTACTCATTGCTGATATTGAGCAAGTTGTAGTCAAAACAATGGAAACTTTCCCTTCTAAAACTCTAAAAATTGGCATTAATTTTACTGTTGTCCAAGAGAAACAATTGCTAGTTATCCTTAAAAATCAAACAACAACATTTTCTTGGGATTACTAGGATATGAAAGGAATTCATCTAAACATTTGTACTCACCACATCTACATCAAGAATGAATTTACACCCATTAGACAATCTCAAAGAAGAATGACCCTACCTTGAAAGATATAGTTAAGGGAGAATTACAAAAACCTTTAGATGTAAGATTCATTACCCAATATTTGATAGTGGATGGGTTTCACCCCTAGTTATAGTTCCCAAGAAAACTGTAAAATGGAGGGTGTGTGCATATTACCAAGAACTCAACAAATCCACAAGGAAAGAGCACTTCCCCTTACCTTTCATTGATCAAGTGTTGGATGCCTTAGCAAGTAAAAAATAATTTTCATTTTTAGACGGGTTTAGTGGACACAAAAAAATATATATCAACCCTCAGGATCAAGATAAAACTACCTTTACTTTCCCCTAGGGCACATTTGCTTACACGTTCCTTCCCTTTGGCCTTTGCAATGCTGCTACAAATTTCCAAAGAGTTGTACTTATCATATTCTCAGATATATATTCCATGAAACTATAGGGATCTACATGGATGATTTTAACCCCTATGGAAATTTGTTTCAAGAGGCCTTGATCAATCTTGAAAATGTGCTAAATTTTTTAAGGAAGTGAACCTATCATTGAGCCATGAAAATTGAAACATGATCATGAGTGAAGGGAGTGTCATAGGTCACTATATCTCCTCTAGAGGGATTAAATTTGACCAAGATAAGGTAAAAATAATCAAGTACCTACCTAGACCCCAAAAATAGAAATGTGTAAGAAGTTTTATTGGCATGCATGGTACTACATGAGGTTTATCAAATATTTTAGCAAACTAACCTCCCCCTTGTTCAGACTGTTATCCAACGGCATTGAATTCTATTAGTTAGAAGAATGCCAAACAATATTTGAAAATATTAAATAAAAATTATCTCAACCCCTATATTGTAAGGTCCTAAGTGGAATATCCCATTCCACATTCATACATATGAATTTGAAAAATCATCGAGGGTAATTCTAGGACAACACGAACGTAAGACCCCCTTCGTAATTTACTTTATCAGAAAAAATTTATTTATAGTTGAATTGAATTATATTGTCATTGGTAAAGAATTCCTTGCAATCATATACACATTAACAAGTTTAGACACTATGCCACTAGATAACTAGTTTTTGTGCATACAGACCATGTTGCCATCAAATATTTAATGAACAAAGTTGGTATCGATGGAAAAATAATTAGGTGGATTTTTTTTGCTGCAAGAATTTGATCTAACAATCCTTGACAAGTTGGGAAAATAGAATGTTGTTTTATATTATCTATAAATACTAACATATATTGAAGATAATGAGGTTATTGATGACAACTTTCCTTATGAGAATATCTTTGCAATATCCATAGACACCCCCTAGTTTGCTGACATATCCAACTACTTAGCTACATAGAGGTTTCCCGAACACTTTTATTATAAAGAGTACTATAAAATTATTAGGAAAAGTTCCACCCATACATGGTTCAAGGGTTATTTGTTCAATCTTGGACCATACTATATTCTCAGAAGATGTATCAAGTACGATGAAGTACATCACATCCTCCATGCATTCCATGATGAGCCTTTTGGAGGCCATTATGTTGCAAATATGACAACTTACAAGATCCTACAAACATGATACTATTGGCCTACTCTACATAAGGATGATGAGAAGTATGTATCCCATTGTGATAAGTGTTGAAGGATATAAAAACCAACACAGAGATATGAGATGCCATTGCAACCCCAAGTATCATTTGAACCCTTTAACAAATGGGTTCTGGACTTTGTAGGGCCATTGACCCTCCTTCAAATCAAAAGAATCACATCCTAGTGTGCACTAATTAGTTGAAAAAGTGGGCATAGGTAAATGCCATGAATAATGCAAGTGAAGAAAGGGTAACACAATGATAGATTAGGCCCCCTAATTCACCTCTAATATCATTTAAAATATTAAGCAATTGAAAAAGATATGACATAAAAATATGCTACCTACCATATTCAAACAAATGGATCAGAATAAGTGACCTATAGAGAATTGGAAAAAATTCTTATAATATAGTCAGATTGCATAGGAAAGATTAGGAAAATAGACTGGTTGAATCTATATGGGAATACAATACAACTTGGAATACCACCATCGGGTTCACATCCTATGAGTTGGTATATGGGAAGAAGGTAATGCTTCCCATTGAATTTTTTATAGACACCCTTAAAACAACCTCTATCTTAAATATGGACACATTATCAACTAAACAATAAATGATACAATAGCTAATTTCCTTAGATGAATATATACAACAAAACTTGTTTCACATTGATGTAGTACAACAAAGAAAAACATGGCATGATAAGGTCATCAGGTCTAGGATTTCAAATATATTGGGCCCTTCTCTATGATTCCAGATTCAAATATTTTAATGGAAATATAAAGATTGGATGGTTGATTCCATACCAAATATAAACATGCTATGATAATGGCTTAGTCAAAATCATAACCATAGATGAAGAAAGGATATCTCTCTTGGTCAATGGTTGCATGCTCAAAATCTATAAGAAACCAATGACAATAGAGTATTTCAAAATCCTACTTCAAATTCAACAATTGAATGTGGTTGGTAGCAATAATGCCCCTAACCCACTCTAATATTCAAGGCCTATTGAAAAAATAGAAGAAAAGAAAAGAAAAGAAAAGAAAAAAAAACAAAACAAAAAAGAGGAATAAAATTCTTTGGTGAAAACCTCACTAAGGAACCAAGGATAGGTATCTGATTAAAAACATCCTAGGAATAAACCTTATCCCTTAAATAAACCATCACCCATGTCGAAAACCTTTATAGACATCATGGGACGAGACACTGGTGAAAACCAACAAATGGCACCAAAACCCCGAGAAAAAAGAAAAAAAGAGAGAAAAAATTATAACTCACCTTTTAGTGATTTTAGGTGAAAAAAAAATGAATAAAAATCAACCACATATAAGAGAAGGACAACCTATAAACACTTTTCACTATGCATGTTACAGGTTCTTCATGGTTCTCCAATATACATGCTCTAGGCTATAAAGTTGTGAAAGATGCAATCCAAGTAGGAACCTAGATAAACAACACAACAAGGTATCAACCTATAGGTGCATTCCTTTACTCTTAATGAAAGAAGAAAATATAGTACCATCATCATCAACTCCATATTCAAATATAGCATCAACATCATCTTTCATATCATGAACAACAACAACATCAACATTAGCATAAGCTCTATATTCAAATATAGTACCAATTTCATAAACATTAGCATCAACTCCATCTTCAAATACATCACTATCATCATCATTCATATCAACAAATACATCATCATTAACATAAAATACAACATCATCAACAATAAAGAAAGATATGGCACTAGTACATTAGGGTCAAATTCCGACGACGTGTTCGTAGAAATTGTCACTTTATATTGTTGAGAGATCGACAAACATCAGACCCCCTCAAACTTCGTTTCACATGACGTATGTTTTCCGATGACACATATATCGTCTTTGTTGTGACATTTCATGCAAACACGTGTCTTATCAAACTTCACTATCCAAGCCCACTATGGATGTCGCTACAATGACACCGATACATCTCACTTATGATGCCACAGACCGTCGGTCTTCCGACATGTATGCTATATCAACGATGTCTCACCTGCAATGTTGACGCCCAAACAACAACACTAGGCACATTGGATGGTCTAGGGAAGGTAATGTCAGTATTTCGACATCTACACTATATCTTTGATGTTGACGCCATGACAACGATGCTAGGCACGTCGGACTGTCGACGGAAGGTACATCGGTATTTTGATGTCTACGATGTATCAACGACGTTTCACCTGCGATGTTGACGCCATGAAAGCGATGCTAGGATTGTCGGACAACCGATGGAATATGGTGTCATCCTTCCGACATGGATGTAATATCAATGATGTCTCACCTGTGACATTCACACCATGATAGCGATGCTAGGAATGTCGGAGACCGATGGAAGGTAATGTCAGTCTTCCAACGTGTATGCTATATCAGTGATGCTAGGGACGTCGGAAGAGCAACGACCTGTAGGTGTTTTAAAAAAAAATCACAAAATTGATGAGCCTCCTTTCTGTAACACCACTACTATGACCAAGAAAATGTATATGCAAGCACAAAAAAATTGTTATGTGTTGTTCTCTCCATGTATCCATGTGGCCCCTCAATTGATGATTGTCACGCATTTCGGGAAACACACGTGTAGGAATTTTAACACTCCATTTTCCTCCAAAATGAATTCCAATGATCCATGTGGCCTTATGGCCAAATCCCCATCAATGACTTACATGATTTTGGAGGAAAAATGTATACAGAGTTTAATTTAACCATGAGCCTCCAAAACAAAAACCAGAAAAATTACAATGTACATGGTAGCCTTTGGATATATTCAGAGATGTTTGAACTATGTTACAAAACTGGCTTATAAGATCTAAAATGTTTTTAATCACCCTTGGTGGTATTGGGCCATGGGGAAAATAAGTACACAATCCAAATGCACAAAAAACTAAGCATAATTCATTCAAACCATAAATGTTAGATACACTGCCAATCAATTTTATGTTCTTTTGGATGGTCTAAGGCTCTGAAGCGAAATCATACTAGGATGACCAACACCACTAGAATCCCAAAAGACACAACCTCATTCGCCTTTACATTCTTTAAGGCCCATTTGGAAATTGCACTAAGTTCCTTTAATATGGAATCAAAATGGTTCTCCATGCCTCCCATCACTATCATAGACTCAAGTTCTGATGTATAATTTATCTTTTTCATTACACCAATTTCATTTTCAAAAATGTTCCTAGCATGATACAATACCAAATCACTTTTGTTAAGCTTGAGAGAGTGACTACTTCCAAAATGATGCAAGATTCATCCCCTTTGTAGATTGTATCAAATACTCTATTATATGTATTTCACTAACGATGATTCCAAGAGAAATAATGTTGGTTTAGCCACCCATTATCAAGGTAACACCTTCCTTTGCAAGTTCTTCTTTAATATGGAATAAAAATGGCTCTCCATGCCTCCCATCACTATCATAGACTCAAGCTATGATGTATACTTTAACTTTTTCATTATACCAATTTCATTTTCAAATATGATCCTAGCAAGATACAATACCAAATCACCTTTGTTAAGCTTGAGAGGAGTGACTACTTCCAAAATGATGCAAGATTCATCCCCTTTGCAGATTGTATCAAATACTCTATTATATGTGTTTCACTAACAATGCTTCCAAGAGAAATAATGTTGGTTTAGCCACCCATTATCAAGGTAACACCTTCATTTGCAATTTCTTCTAAAGCTAGTCAAGACTCA
>SNQJ01S0177441.1:0-11877 GCA_010110895.2 Picea sitchensis
AAACTTACGTATATGAAGGGGATAACAAACATTAAATAAAAGGATAAGAAACATTAAATAAAAGGGACAAGACATTAAATAAGAGGATAAGGTAATGAATGTAGGGATAAGGAATTTAATGAAAGGAAGAGTCAGTGAAAGGGAATATGAGGGGGGAGAGCCTTACGGGGGGGAGGCATTCTTTTGGGAGGAGGATTTTTGATTTTGGGGGAAGGAAGCATTTTGGAGGGGGACGGGAGCACTGGTTTCATGGCTTGGTTTTTCTGGTTCTGTGGGAGAGTTTTTCAGACTGTGAGTATCATTACAGGGGGCACCGGGTTGCTCGGGGTTTTGGGCACGAGGGCCAGGATTCCTTTCGGTTTCCTGGAGCTAGGGAGCCGGACAGGCTGCTCCTAGCTGGCTAGGTGGATAGTCGGTTTGGGCAGTGTTGGTCAATGCATCAGGCTAAGCAAGACAACAACAAGGCAGCAGGGAAGGGACAACAATATCGACGGGAATTAGCATCAGAAACATGTATTTATTTGTGATTTGTTGAGTTATTCCATGCTGTAGATAGATTTTAACTTATGCAGAATACTTATGCTTTTGATGTGAATGAATAATTTATGTAAGGCAATTATATGTGTTAATTGAATTAAAATTTTGTATTTAATTAAGTTGGGTCTCTACATAATATGTATAGACTTCCTTTTAAAACAATCATAATCTGCATGGTGATTCCCATAAGATATATGAAGAGAACATAACGATATGACCTCTACACAGATATCTCTTTTAAAATTTGACAGAATCATGATTGTGCTTGGTGAAATAATCACTCACACAAGTGCCTTCTTAACTTAAATGTAATCACAATCATGCTAGGATTAAACAAAGTAATAAAGACAATAATCGACCAGAAGGGAAACTTTCGGGCGGTAGGTAACCATACTTTTCTTTTCCATTCAAACGAATTCATCATAGAGAGGACCCACAAAGATTCAACCAAGAGATGGGTTTGAAGCGAGGGAGCTCGTGTCGTTAAAATTTCCACAATCATTAAACCCAAAATCTTGACAAACTCCAGGAGGTGCCCGAGGAAGGTAGAAGCAATTCAGAGTCCAAGTCAGGATCTTTAGAAATTAAATGCAGATAGGCAACGAAAGTCTGCTTGACTTAAAAAAAACACAGAGAGATCATGGTATTTTACATCCTCATATCCATTTACCACCGAGTAACAACCACATGCCACAAATATAATCTTGAACGAATAGAGAGCCATGCTCTTTAAAAACACCACAGTCCTTCAACCTATAACCCCAATATTTTGACAGAACCATAAGAGAATGCCTGAGTCGAAAATAAGGCAATCAAGATAAAACCTTTTTTGCAGAGAGGAATGAGGGTTAATTTAACAATGAAGGGTACTCAAAAACAAAAAGAGGCCATGTCTCTTTCCAACACCCAGGAGGTCAATAACTCTCGAAAACAATTGATTGTGAGGCCTCACAACATAACAATCGTCATTATAGCAGAGATGAGAGGAGCGGGTGTGAAAACTCTTCGTGAAAAAAATGCCACTCGTATTCATTCGATACGTACACATGCCTCTATCAAACATTCTAGGCTAACCAAGATTGGATTGTGGAAAGCTTTCAGTGAAATGAAAGTAAGTAACGAGCCAACAACAATAGCTCAGGGCTTAGACAAAATAACCACACCATTGTCGACTGTTGCATAACAACGACCGAGAGGGAAAAAGAGTTGACAACAACTGATACACATAAGGGTGGTTAAAACACCTCAACCATAAAACTCAGATCCCGTTGCACCATTGTTACCATTTTTAACAGAGAATCATCATAAAAAACTAAGCTGACGGATTCAGTAACCAATGTACAAACTTTTCAATAAAAAACACCCAATACTTCACTTAAGAATACCAACATTTCATAGTAATCATAGAGAACTCATAACACAATATTTACACTCAGTCAAAAACTCAAGAAAACACATAACCCATGCAATCCTGAGCCACCATTTGATTCATAATACAAAGAGTCCATCATGGATGGAAAGCAAAGAGCCATACCTGTGAAGAGTCGCTTCAATGACGAGATGGTCGAGTTTTCCCCTTTCAATCCTGAAATCGTGGAGCTTCCACAACCAACATAGAAACAATGCAACTATGCTAGGGTAACGGGCTCAATAGAGGTTTGGAGTGACATGCAGTAAATGCACGTCGCTTCCTCACATGGCCCTATTCAATTCCATGTACGAGCCAACCCATTAACATAACATCCACCATTAAAATCAAACCATATCCAATCTAAAATTCAATGCCACATCCTTTGTATAGATTCGATACCATATCAATTGTATAGTGTGCCACATGAGACATATCATAACTTATGTTAACCTTATGCCATAAAAATCATATATCAACGTTACCATATGTGACTTCATATATACTCTTTAACAAAGCACATAGTATAACAGCTAGGTCCACCACTTATATCAATTTACATATTCATTTGAAGTTCATATGTAATCTTTTACCATGGCCTTAGGACTTATCGATAGTTCCTTCCCTCTCTGTTTTGAGCTAGATCCCATTTAATTATAATCGTATATGGATTATTAATCAATGATATAACATATCATAGCACCTGTAAACAATATAATTCTCATAACCATAGAACTGTCCTGTATCGCAAGTAAATATCAACAACATTTTAGCAACAATGCATCAACCACCCAATTATATCAAATGAAACCAAGACTACATCATCAAATGTATAGGAATGTGTAGGCAACATCAGAAAAACAACAACATATAAGCGTAACATGTCTATTTTTGTGCCTCTAGTCTACAAGGGGGTCCCACCTACTAGTTAAATATTATTATCATAAATAAATAATAACATTTAGCAATCCTTTGCGAGCAAAATTCATCGTTGCAATTTTAATCGTCAACAATAGCCTCTTATACTTGACTCATACCCATCTTGATATTTCCTTTGTTGTTGGTCTTGTTTCCCAATATATGAAAACACCCCATGAAATCCATTGGAAAGAAGGTAAGAGGATAATTCGGTATGTCCAAGGTACAGTTCGGGATACATTACAGTTCAGGGGGGACTCCTTTATTGGTTAGTTTCACTGATTCAAATTGGGATGACAACCTTGATGATCGAAAGTCTACTGCAGGTTATGTTTTCAACCTTGGTTTAGAACCTGCCACTTGGGATTGTAAGAAACAATAGGCTATTGCTCTTTCTTTAGCAGAATAAAAGTACCGAGAAAAATTTAATGCAAGTCAGGAAGCCTTGTGGCTTCAATAGATCCTTTTAGAGTTTGGATTCTAGCAGCAACATCCGACTGCTCTCTGGTGCGACAATCAAAGTTCCTTCAAGCTCGCCAAAAATATAGTTCAACATCAACAAAACAAACACATCAAGCTACACATGCACTTCATCATAAATCTCATTCATGATCGAGTTATTGAATTTATCATTTGCCCTACATAATATCAAGTTGTAGACATTTTTACAAAGTCTCTTACAAAAGCAAAGTTTTCCAAACTTCAATCTATGTTAGGAGTTCAAGAAGTTGTAATTAAGGGGGGATAAGCTCTAATGCCTCCGTCATTATCCTATTGTGTCGCCTTTGTAAACCCTTCAATTCTGTCTTGAATTGTTCTTAAGGGGGGATGTTAGGATATTTAGACAATTAGGAGTTAGTTAAGATAAACTTGGTCTAATGTGTCGTTAGGTAAAAGTGTGTTTCTTAGTGTGTTTATTTAATACAGATTAGCATTCATTTGTATTTAGGTAATATGACGATCACGATATGTTCTCGACATAGAGTGATCCAACAAATCATATTCTCCTTGATCTTAACGACTATATTTATCCGTGGCTTAACACCCGATTGGTCCATGATCTCTATTTAAAGAGCATGGAGGGTCATTTGTTGATGATCGATTGTGAGAAAATCTCTTGTAAATATATCTGCAATATTTTTATTTTGCATTAATAAATTTCTCCAAGTGGCCACGTTGGATGGGGTTGTGGATGTTTCCCCGTAGGGGTTTTACCACGTAAAAACATCAATGTGTTGATATTTGATTTGGTTGTGTGAGTGGTTACTGAAGGTGTTAATCCTCTTTTGGAATACCTGTGTTGTCAAACATTGTATCACACCAAATTTAATTTGGTANGTTTCCCCGTAGGGGTTTTACCACGTAAAAACATCAATGTGTTGATATTTGATTTGGTTGTGTGAGTGGTTACTGAAGGTGTTAATCCTCTTTTGGAATACCTGTGTTGTCAAACATTGTATCACACCAAATTTAATTTGGTACAATATATCATACCTTAGAAAAACTTCACCTTCACAACAAGGCCAAATTCTCACCCCTCTTCTTTTTTCATGCGCCAAAAGGTTTTTGAGGGTATGATGTGTCGCACCACAAAATTTTGTGGTGGGATACATCACACCACCAAATGTTTTTCCCACATGACAAGATGTATTGCATGAAGTTATTTTTCATGTGATACAAGTTGTATTGCATGAAAAATAACTTCATGCGATATGCCCAAATTTCCATTTTGCCTTAGAAAAATTTCCAACTTTTCACTAAGGATTCCCAAAGGAAAGACACCATCCAGGGGATCTTATTTATCTTTGGATATGACAAGGAGAATTCCCTAAGGCTTAAATTTAACTCAATAAGCATCGAGAGTGAGATATTATGGTCATACCAAAGGGGGTTTGCACTTTTAGAGAAAGAAAGGAAAATAGCCATGCCCCAAGGATTTAGGCCTATAAGACTTTACCATCAAGACATCCACTCTTCAATAATAATCTATAGGCTTACTTGGTAACAACCACACATACACGTATATAAACATACAAAATACCCAAAAGTGAGTCTTATAGGGAAATTTCAAAGTGTGTGTGTGTGTGTGTGTGTCTATATATATATATATATAGTAAATTGTCTATGGAATTAGGCCATGAAGGTCCATGTCAACTCTGGAATTTAGGTTGTAGGCACTCATCAATCATACTGAGTTGATACAATCTCATCCATACCATTAAATGCCATGCATTATTGGAACTTGGTAATCTGGAGGTCTCTAATAAAGAATGTTCTACTCTATTCCATTTATGAAGACAATTCAATAGGTAGATATGTTTTGTTTAGTAACATAGCTTCCCCATATGTCTCATTATCCTAATTGTTCCTAATGTCTATAACTCAAGAAAAAGCATGCTTCCAACTGTAAAATAATATCATGCATGCTACATCATTCACCATTTTTTTTCATCAACACTAGCATCAATATTATACATAGAAAGGCTATTTGAATGTTGTAGCTCAAATTCCTAAGAATGAATGCATTGAGAAGATAATTCATTCCAGATACTAAGCACAAAAACATTGACAAAAGGCATGCTAAAACTTTGTTTGAGATTGAATCTCTAGGAAAACATGTAATAGAGGAAACTCAATTTAATTCCTAAATGTAGTAAACATAAATCCCATTTCTTACTGCAATTCTTTTCAAGAAATTCCATATAATTAATCTTCCACAAAGATTTGTTCTTAACAAAAAATACGATTAAGTTAACCATGCATGCATAACATCATTTTCGTAAGCAAAAACAACGTATAAATTCATTTTCCAACTAGTACATAGATAACAAGACTTAACTAATACAAACTTATTTTCCAAGCTAATTGACTAAGGGTGAGAACTTTTCCACCCAACCATAGGTTTAGTTGCACTGGTTCTCTCTACAATTGGCCACCCCTATCTATACCATGATACCACAAGGGAAAACTTGGGTGACTCTCAACAATATTTGGAAAATGGAAACTCTCCAAAGGTCAATTTCACAGGGAAGGCTCTGTTGATTCCTTTAATAGCATCATGATCATATTATGCAAAGTATTGTGAAATTATGCATCACTTTCACTTTCTTGATCTCACCCTTGCTCTCGCTATAATTTTTTTTTTGTTTCCATTTGATTTCCTTTTATGTGTTACAAACAAAACAAAAGGGTGGCCTTTCCTAAGAAAACACTCTTTACATTGGTTGCGTAGTATAAAGACTAACTCAATTTTTTTCATTTATGTGACACAAATAATAGAACACACAAGTAAAGGAGACATATGAACTATATTGAAATGGTTTGAATATCATGCATGTTTCTTTTAATGAACATATGGTGGTGGACTTTATGAATTCCAAGTTTGGTTATATATGGGTGTTATAGTGTTTTTGTAAACAATATTGAATTTATTATATATATCAAAACCCATTTGAATTGATATATTATATACCATGCCTATTTGAAATCAGAATGGTTAGATTTCATTTCAATAGTTATATCGTGGACCTCATACATATGAACTGACATGGTTTAACGTGCAAATATGGTTTAATGATGAATCATGATTTTATTGGTAAATATGGTCATATGTTTACAAGTTCAAAATTCATGGGGATTTTGTGTACCGTGAAATCCCCCACTTGACACATGGGATAAAAAGATCAAGTCTCGAGCTATGAATTAATGTATGAAATGATGGAAACAAACCCAACGCATATCACATTGAAGGAGGTTGGTTTTAGATCAATGGTGGATATATGATCTAGGAGGATCCAAGAATGCTCACAGAGGTCTAGAAGGATCCAAAAAATCTCAAAATTTGACCATCTCAAATTCTCTCAAAAACTACTTCATTTTGTAGAGCTTGATGATATCTTTCCAACGAAGCAAAAATCACCTCAAACAGAGTTCGTATGCAAAAGTTATGATTGGTCAAAGTTTAAGTCAAACCAGGAAAAGTCAAAGGTCAAAGTCAAGGTGACACGTGCCACCACTGCAAGGGTGAAACGTTGCACGACTGTAAATCCATACAGTGTTGATGTGGCATCCTCACATGGTGACACATGGTAGGTAGTTGGTGATGTGGCATGTCAAGCTGGTAATGTGATGTGGCAATCTGTACAGACAAGTGGACTAATTATATCTTGACATGTGGCGATGATAGACTAATGAGAGGCTACCATGTGGAAACCTCTGATTGGCCATTAATGGCTAAGGTTTATTAAAATTTTGTGAGGTCGACCGAGGTCAAACCCTTGACCTCTCATATAATAACCTCATGCCTTACCAATAGTTCATCGCATATGACTTAATAGTCATATGTTAAACATATTATAAGAACTTGTGTAAAGGTTTGGTCAAGAAAAAAGGGGCTGAGGACTAAAGCCCCCGACCCATGGTTCATTTGAATCCAATGTAACCATAACCTATATTCGCACGGGGATCATTTAAAATTTGGTTATAACAAATAACAACACACCATATGTATATATCTGTAAGTTGCAACAAAGCGCCAGAAAAGGAGGGGATCATGGGGGTGTTGAACCCGCGACTTCCATCATATGATACCAATGCCTTAACCATTGTGCCAAAGGAACCTCTTTTGAAGGCAATGCCAACGATCTCACATTTAATGCCTGCCTAAGGTTGCAAACCTTGGTTGGACCCGCAACCTATTTAATGGGTGCATGGATCGAGGTTTTCATACGGCCCGAGACAAGCACAAATCTCAAGGAGGAGTGGACAAATCCTGAGGTACAGACACATCATTTTGCATGCCAATAGAAGAGCTAAGCTATGGTATGTGTCAATTTGAGTGCCATGAGGTATTTTGACCGCATATGGGCATGTTTATACTCATTTTTCTCGTTTTCTCAAGATGAGTACAACAATGATATTATTTTTGTGCTAAGATGTTTTCTTTAGAAGTATTAGTACATATTTCCATTAATGAGTGCCATAGTGCATCATTTGGTGTGTAAATAGGGTAACATTGAGTTAGTTCAAAATATGGTCCAGTTTATACTCATTTTTCTCAGAATTTCACAAGGAATTCAATGAAAAACTCTATATTTGAGTTTGAGCAGTGGAATTGAAGACAACCCTTCAAATTTGGCTTTGTAAGTCCATTTTATATTGTAATTTGACATTTTGAGATGATGAAGAGCAATCTCACTATTTAAAGGGAACTTGGAGATGAAGTAAATTATGACATTGATATTGTATAATTTGAGTTATTTTATTTTATGTCGTGTTATCTCATAATACTTAAAATTAATCATCATTTTATGAGATTTTGGATAATAAGCATATCATCAATACGGTCAAGAATTATTTTGAATCAAGTTAGATGCTAAAATGGGTTTTTTAAAGATTAAGATTGGTATCTAAGGATTTCTGGATCAATGTATCACACCAAATCCCACACGCATTTCAACGTCGCCACATCGCCATCATTCTAGCTCAAGGTTGCCGACATTTTCATTTCACACACATAGCCAACTTCTAGTATAGTCTTGGGTTAATGACGCCAATCCCTTATCGACTCACATTCATTATTTTGAGGTATGGTTGAACTCGAGAAATATACTCGAGCTGATTACCTGAGATTGTATGGAGAATAACAACCGATGCCTCTTAGACTTGATGGTGGTGTTGGCCGTTCAATGACTTGGAGTATGCAACTATGGATCGGCGCTTTGTTTGCAATGCAAGGTAAGCATTTGATACACATGGTTAACCACTCACGATATATGTGTGTTAGTTTGGTCTGAGTTTTATAACCAACTCGGTCACTCTATTCATTTCTTACTCTAGCTACGATTACAAGAATCGTTTGTCTTCCTGTTATACATATGGTTTCATTTGAAGTTTATTTGTATCCACGTTATGAACATGACCCAACTCACCTTCATCATTTTCTTTTCCTAAGCCTATCATTTCAACCCTATCACCATAAGCTATCACAGATCCATTTAATTTGTGAAATGGTTATGAGAAATTTGTAAATGAAACTAGAAACGATGCTCACACAACCTTTCTTATGGCCTCAAGTTGTTAATGATATGTTACAAATCCATTCCAGTATGAAATAATGACATATGCGTGGATACATTCATAGATATCTCAACACTGTATGTAAAATAAATGACATTTCAAATCCCTTGAGTCTATGATTGCATTCACATATGAGAAAATGATGTTGGGTTTGTTTTAAATGTTATATATGGCTGAAAAATTTGATAGAATGGTTGTATGTGCACTTGGGTATGATAAATACACCACTTCATTTTTGTTGAAATTTACCATACATATTACACCTCTGTCATATGGTACATGCCTCTGAAACAATGTTGAGTTCCTCTCCCTCAACCCATTAACTCGACACCCTACCCGCTAGTTATGAACACTCAATTTTAACTATATGCATTTGAGACTTGTGTTTGTTTTGAAAGTGAAATGAGTTTCTTTGTTGCCTCTGGTTATTATTTTGATTTCGTTCATGGGTCTCGTTTGTGTTACACAAGTGACATACCAACAATAGACACAAATTGTGTTATTGCGGTTATATATGAACATAAAGAGAATTGCAGTTGTTCAAAGCTCAGTGGTATTCATTCAAAATGGGTTTATGTTTGATTTAAGTTTCAATTCCAAAACTAATGTTTAATTTTACAGTTTGGATGGCTCAAGAACATGTATATCTGGATAAAGAAGATTGTTTTTTCCATATCCATATTCTTATCTTGAGTTCTTGTTCTTTTATTTCTTACACTCGAATGTCATTCTTAGTTATTGTAAATATCATATTTTATATTTTTGTTATACAACTTTCAATTTATGTCTTTACTTGTTGATTAAGAGTTAATATGTTCATTGTGTTTCATATCTTGCTGTTAATAAAATTCACATAAATATTTAAAGTTGCAAGATGATACCCTTTGTGTGTTTGTTAAAGTTATTAGTACATTCATGTATGATATTACGCTGTTATATGTTTAAAATAATTTTATTTTATATTATCTCACCTGGCTTATCATGAAGGAAGTTTGTGTTAATACTTAGGCTATAAATCATGGTAATCATTCCTGCCTCTTATTGGTTTAGCCGACCAATAGATCAAAAAGTTGACGTGGGAACTTTCATTTCCTCTCATAAATAGGATCCTCATGGCTCTTATGACTCCCATGATTCTTGGTGCCCCCTTTTATTGTCTCAACAAAATACCAGAGAAAGATCCCCTTCACTACTCCACAATCCCTAAGATAACTCCTCCTTTAGTGCTCCCAGTGTGCCCAACAAGGCTGAATTTGTTGTCCTAAATTCTAGTAATGATGGAGGGATTCTCAAATGAATTCTTATCTTGAACAACTAATTTTACTCACTGGTTCTATTTAGCATTGGCTCATCTCATCTCTCTTCCTTTGTTCTCTACCTTGCATGAAAAAATATGTCCTCTTACCCGTTCACGTGTACCCTTAAAATCATGATTTTCCTCTTTCCAAGGAAACCCTGGGTCAACCATGAATTTCTAGGATATTGTACTCTATCCATGCCTTTCAGTTTTAGCTGAGAGGACCTTCTCAAATACCAAGCGATGCTCAATAATTGTTGGGAGGAGACACTTCAATGAACCAATTTTCAATTAATGATGTGGGAAAGAGGGAAAATGGGTGAACTATATTTCAAATTCAAAATTGGTTTTTGGGAAGGGTGGCTTGGAATTATTTACAAGGTAAAATCCAAATCCCCTTCACTATTCCTTGCTCATGGTATCATGGTCCCTTTAGGCACCCATTCCTTAGTCATCTGCTTGGCATATTTTTTATTAATTAAAATAAGATACATATACATTGTTTAGATTTATCTACTTTAACTTGGCACAATAAATAAATATTCATGATGAAAGATAATAACATTAATTATAATTAATTACAAATATTCAATTACCCAGGGGGTCAAAATGGTGACATGACACTTCTCCACATGCATGGAGGTAGTTTCAATTACCGGGAGAAGAACCTATTTCATGAAAAATAGGTTAGATATAAACTAGTGCAAAAAATGAAGATAGTTTGCAACTTCATGAGGGTTACATCTAACAATTAGCAAAAAAAAAAAAAAACATGTGGACAAAAACTAGGCATGGAAATAATAGTCCAATGAAATTGGGCTTACAACCCACAAAAACCAATAGAAATTAAGAGATGAAACAATTCTATCTCGTAGTATTAAAAAATTGTCTAATTTTGACCTCTTATTCATACATAAACTCAGCTCACAATATGAAGGAATAACTTTTTACTAGAGTACAAAGACTCTATTTATCGAAAATTCTTGGCGACTCATGACCTTCTAGTTTATTCTAACTCTTGAATACCCTTCCTAGGTATTTAAAAAAATTTCATAGATTTGTCCTTTTATTTGAGAGGATTGTATTCAAAATTAAATTTTACGTAAACTTTCTTTAGGATTTCTAGTGTTCCTCATTTGACTATTCAATTGTTATATTTTGATTTAATATAAATATCTCGCTTCTTCCCCCCACCACAATAATTATGTACTTCATTTGATTAATTATTGTGGATTACATTATTTGGGGATGAATTAGTTACTTGAAATTAATTAAGACCAGTCAGTTATATGTAGTTACTTGATTTTCCATATGCTTATTATTCTTGATCTTTGTACTTGATTGTTTGGGGAAGGTTGTGTTTCTTACTGTGTGCAAATTGGAGAAGGAGTTTGGAACATTGTGACATCTGGAACTCTTTCAAGACTAATCATGAAACACAACAAAAGGGGCTAGAAAACTAGTCAGATGTATTCTTCTTCATATGTTCTTGTTTGCATTTGACATATATAATTGATTTGGAAAGACAATTGTAGTATATATATTTTTTCTCTACTATTTATTTAACCCTAGTTAGTGGGGGATTATTCCCCATCACAAGTGGATTAAGTTGGGATTCTTCACATATGCATGAATCTAT
>SNQJ01S0177442.1:7663-19814 GCA_010110895.2 Picea sitchensis
TAAAATTTTTGTGATCCATAATTTTGTCCGAGATTGTCCTTTGATTTCTTTGGGTTTTGATTGTTTGATTTGGAATGTGGATATCACTATTGTTGTCTATTTCTTCACAATTTCCTTTGATTAATTTTTGAAAGGGTAAGCTAGACAAGGTTAATCAAATCCTTGAGATCATTTTTTATTTTCAGCGATCTCTTTCTTTGTTGATTATAAAGAGATTTTGACTTATGTACTTTTCTTCCCAAAGAACTTTCAAGCATTCTACTTGTCATTTTTGGAATTGTTTTCTGTCAACTTGGAGGTAGTTTGTTTGCAATTTACTCTTGTATTTTAGTTATTCTAAAACCTTTTACAGTTGGTTGTGCAATTAATTGGTATTGAATCTCTTGGTTTTAAGAATTTTTAAGAGTGATTGCTTTATTTTGAACACTTTGATTGAACAAGTGTAGAAGTCTCTTCATTCCCTCGACTTGTGAATGCATCTTTGTTTGGGTATTGTTTTGATTCCTATTCTCTTCTATCTTATATTTGAACTATTTCATACTCATTGAAAGTAAATAACCATTAAAATAACTGAATTTTATCTCATTTGCATGATAACATCAAATGAATAAATTTATGCATTCTAGATCTTTAGAAGTAGAGTTGTAGTTGAAAAAAAGTAAAGAACATAACATCCATTGGTTTCAAAATTTAAAGGAATTTTCTTTTGATAATTTGGAAAATATTTGGATTCTTCATTTAAATGAAAATTAAATTGCATTGAGTGTTGCATGCACTTATTGTAGTGTTGAGTTTTCAATCATATTTGGAAAGAAAAATAAATCTCTTCTCCCTCTTGTAAGTAGGATTCATTGAAATAAATTTTGCATTTCATTCTCCTACTGCATGGTTTTTGGAGTCAGGTCAAAACATCATTAATTTCATCTCTATATACCCTTGAGTAAGAAACAACTCTAAATAATCAACCACACATAATTAAAATAATCTAGAATTTGTATTTATAGAACACCAACAATAGTCTAGGAATTAGAATCTTTGGACTAGGAAAAGTGAGTAAATTGTCCAAGATTAATAAAAAGAATGTATAACACTAAAGAGTGCTTAAATCCAATTGTCATATAGGCATATCCAAGAACCCCCTCTAACAGAGGGGCTAAACAAAAGGTCATGTGCGGAAGAGAAGAGGATGTTACCCCTCCAAAACTTGACCAATCATAGTGGAAGAACATGTATTGGGGGTTATTCTTGAGAAACCATTGGCTTCATTTGGTATCAGTGCTTCATGAATATTGAATCTGTTTTGGGTCCTTAGGAGTCTTACCGATCCACTTTTATTCATTTCTCTTGAAGATATCCAAATTTTGATATCCTTCCCATACGTTTGGTCCTGACTGTTGACTATACACCCCGGAGGCCGACTATGAGTTGGTAGCCTTACTGGCCTTTCCTAGGTTTTTGTAGAGGTGAATGTGGGGATGTTCCCATGGTACATGGGTAAGATGTTGTAACATCCCTCTCTGGCGCACTGAGGACACTTATTCTTTGAGGACACTTGCTCGCAAGTGATCTGGACCCTTTTTGATGCTAGACCTTATATATTTGATTATGATGTGATTGACAGATGATATGATGTGTTACTATTCATGTAGACAGGTGCTATTGACTCAGTTTATTGAGTGTGCAGGTTTGTGACCTTGAGTATGCGGAGGCATCGGTAGACCCCCTTGGACTCCGGACTGAGTCAGGGAGTGTGCTTTTGGGTTGATATGTTTTATTATGATGTTGATTTGATTTGATGATTTGATGAGCTTATTTTTGGCGTTGTGGTGATCACGGTGGCGATGGCTTACTGACGCAGCTCACATATGGAGTAAAGGGCCACACACACAATTCACGGAGAGGTTGAGGGGAGAGGGGTGGGCCAGCCCGACCACCCTTGCTTTGCTAGCACTCCGTAGGTATGGCTTTCGATCATGGAGTTAACGTTACCTAGTTGAGGACCCATGATGCGGGGCGGCTGCGACGGTCGCTCAAGTGATTCCTAAGAGAGCGGCATAATAAAGGCGGGGCCTTATTCCCCTTAGAGCCCTTAGTCTCCTACTATTTCACTTGGCGGAGTATTGACTCCGGGGGTTATAGATGACTACCAATCATTCCAGTCGAGGGGAGTAGCACCCTTCGGAGCCGTGGTGCATCACGAAGGAGACGCGTCGCTGCTTGAAATTCACAGAGGCAAGTGCTTATAGGCGCCGATGAATGCGACACGAGAAGGAGACGCGTCAGCGATAAAGGGGTTGGGTAAAGCCTAATTAGCCCTAAGTCTTCGACTCACTGAATAAAACTCTAAGCATTACCCTTAACCCATTGTCATCTAGCTTAGAATCTAAACCCTAAACCTAAGACCTTCTAGAAGCCAGGAGGGGGATTTAGTGTGGCCTTAACAGCTAAGGTTTAAAAAGGAAGAAGAGAAAAGCAGGCTTCCAGGACCATCACCCTTCAGCAATCAATTGTCTGTAGCGTGACCTCCATGCTTTGGATCCTACGGTGTCCATCTCCCATATACCGTCTAGTTCAGCACCACCCTCGCCATCCCTCCTGGTAAATCCTCCTTATTCATTTTTGTAAAACATTTACTTTCCCCTATCTTGGTTTGAAACCCGGAATCTCTTCGATCCTGAAATTAAAGATACATTAATGGTCAATAAATTGATATATCACGGGTTTATTTAAAAAAAAAAGAGGGATGAAAATACTCAAATATGTATATTTTATTATATACAAACTATAAACCATAGAAGTTAAAGCATGGGAAAGGGAAATAAAAATTAAATGTAAACTAATAAAATGAAAATGGGGGAATTAAATAAATAGTAAAAGGGGGATAAACAAATAAATAAATAGATAAATAAAAAAAAAAAAAAAAAAAAAAAAAAAAAAAAAAAAAAAAAAAAAAAAAAAAAAAAAAAAAAACGAATTAAACTAAAAGAAAATTAGGAAAGTCAAAGGGAAAAGGGGGAAAACCTAAGGAAAAAGGGAATTAGGGTTTGAGGGTATAAAGGGATGGGAGAAGGAAAAAGGAGGGCTTTTGTTTTGTGATTGGATTACTAGGGAGAAGGGAGGCCGGTGATTTTTACGGTACAGGAGTTGGGAAACCCTCAGTGGTGTGAGTAGTAGCGCTTTCGGCCCGAGCGAGGGGACGCTAGTGACTCTCACAGTTGTGTGTGGCCCAGCATTTCGAAATTTTGAGGGAAGAAGCAGAGTACACCTAGTGTTTGGTTGGGAGGTATCGGTGGGTTCTTGTGGTCGGCAGGCAGGAGCGGGAGAGGCACGGATCTCAAGTGCGGGACTGCATCTTCAAGTTTTCTCCGTCGGTCACAGGTATGCAAGTAGGTTTGTTGTTTAAAAATAATGTGAATGCTTCAGGTTGTATAAGAACCCTTCTCTGCGTTGGGTAAGAGATTTCTCGACAAAGAGGCTGTACATATCTGCTTATGTGCTTGCTAAAGGAATTACTGTAATGAGTTGTTTACCTCTGTTATACGATGAGAAAATAAAATTTATATATTGTGCGCCGTGATTTATTTTAACCCCGTTAAGTTCATTCATAGAGCGCGTTTCCTTATATTATTGTTGGTGGTTTATACATTATTGCTGGCGTTTTTGCCTTGACCTGGGGTTCTTATCTTTACCTTTACTTTGGGCGGGAATCTCTGTGGGCGTTTGAAATCGCCGTGAGGGCTTTTCCCTTTTGGCAAGGGTGTTGCTACTTGCCAGTAGGTGTTTCTATTTAGTACTGGTATCCTATGCCTTTCCATGGGCATTTCGCTCTACCCCTGAGTTAAGTTGCTGCGAATCTGGTTGCTTTTGCCATCTTTGCCTCCTTTAAAAATTTACTGTCATCTCGTTCCATAAGTGACTGGCCATTCCTTGGGGCATCCCGTCTTCGATTAGAGTGGGCAATGGATCAGTTCCTCAAATGGGATTTCTCTATTATTTGTTTCCTAGGGTGTTGTTTTGTGTTTTTCTTTTCCTTGATTGATGTTATGGTTAGGAGGCGTTCACATTGGGTTCATAGTTGTATTATGGACACAGGCAATTCGCTTCGGGCTTACTGCGATGGGTTTGCCGCTGACAGACTCGTAGCGTAGAGGATGGGATTGCTTTCGGCGTGCTCTTGTAATGGAGTGCTGCCGCCTTCACAGGATATCTATGCCCAGAAACTGAGAATTAATATAGGCTAGCTGGGGTATGGCCTTGCTGTAGTTTAAAAGTCTGTGTTGTAGCCGCGTTGGGTGCTTGGGACAGCCAGTGAACAGATGGTGCGACTGTTAGAATTGACCTCGGTTTATTACCTTTATTGATTGGGACGACCGCCTCGCTGAATGTTGATGCTAGCGTTCCTACCAGTTGTAGCTGACACCACTCTGGCTGTCAGCGTGTAACAATTTCGGTTGATCCCTTAAGTTAGGTTAAAATGATTTCCTGTGCTCTCCTTTTACACCAGTTGATTAGTTACCGTTTCATTAGTGCCTTAAACTAAATCTATCCTGCGCTATCTTTCAGTAACCACATTGTTTACTTGCTTAACCCTTCATCGAACTGGATTTTACCTTTGCATTCCAGAGTGGCAGCGAATTCTGAAATGAATTACTTATCTTAGATTGTCGTGTGACGAGAGGCATCGTTGCCACGTCCTTTGGACAGGTCACCCAACAGTCCGTAAAAAGAAGGGTAGAGGTATACCACTCCTTGAATCACCACCGTTCCTAATAAACCTAGCCATCACATTTAGTGGATAATGTCAATACAACGCTGGAACAGATATCTAAAAGCGAGACCCTTTTTAGTTGCCTTAGTCACATTTCTCAACAGTTTTTCATTATAATTGTATTTAATAAAGAAAACTACTTTAGTTAGTTATGGTGTTAGTAATGATAATACAACGCATTCTTACAATGCTGGAACAGATATTTAAAAGCGAGACCCTTTTTAGTTGCCTTAGTCACATTTCTCAACAGTCTTTCATTATTCTTGTATTTAATAAAGAAATCTACTTTAGTTAGTTATGGTGTTAGTAATGATAATACAACACAACGCTGGAACCGATAATTTAAGGCGAGACCCTTTTTAGTGCCTTAGTCACCTTTCTCAACAACCTTTCATTATTTTAGTAATTAATAAAAGAGGCTACTTAAGATTACTTAAGATGTTAGTTAATGCTCATACAAAGCAACGAAAGTTGATGTAAGGGGATGTGAAGGTGAGGTATTACAATTGTTAAAGTGAAGTTGAAGTATTCATGAAATAATTGTAATGTAATAAATGTTATAGTAGTATGATTTAATGGTTCTTTATTTAATCAAGTTTTTATTTAGTTTAAGAAATGAATAATTCTCACAAGATAAGCATATGCTCAAGTAATGGTGTTTAGGGTAGTTGAAAGGGAAATTGGTACTGTGTATTTCAACTTATGATTTTAAATAGTGCTTTAATTAATAAAAGTCCTTTTATTAGATTAAGAATAAATATTCCTCATATAAAATAAGTGGATATACATGTAGTAGTCACATTTGTATTGGAAGGATACCTTTGGTAGAATGGCAAAGGATAAATTATAGTGTATTTGCAATAGTAATATTCTTAACCGAATGTCAATGTTGGAAAATTAAATGATGAGCAATAATGTAATTGCTATATTAATCTTTTAATTGAATGTTGATGTTATTTAATTAATGTTATGCGGAAGAATTGTAAGGATAAGCTATAGTTACATGTAATAGTTATATTTGTATTGGTAGGATACTTTTGGTAGAATAGCAAGGATAAATCATCGTTTAGTTGCAATAGAAACACTCTTAACTGAATGTCTATGTTGGTAAAATTTTAAATGATAAGCAATAATGCAATTTACCATATTAATATTATTGATTGAATGTTGAATTTATTTAATTAATGTTATGCAGGAAGAAGAATTACCCAAGGGTAAGTAATGATTAATTTCATTAGAAGTACTAGTTGAAATATTAATGTGGGAAAATTGATGCCAATGTTGTACAAATGGATTTCTAGTGACCATGTTAAAGTTACCTTGCTATTATATGGTAATAATGTTTTGCTACTTAGCGTTAGTGTTGGCTTGGATTTAATGTTATGACAAATTCGAAATTGCGGCGTCATTGTTGTTTAATGGGGCTAAGGGCTGATGTTAAATGTAGCACTTTTATTGTAAAGGTTATTACTACATGATGATGATTGGGCAAGGAAGGCAGGATAATATGGGGGTTGAATTTAGTGGTTGTACCTTAGGTTAAAGTCCTTTTGGTTAAGGATAAGTAATGGAACTAGTGGGCTTGTTGATTGTCTTTGGGGCTCAATAGTGGTCGGTCAATTGAGTCTTCCTGACTTGCGTCTCACGTAGAGTGGAAGTATTGTCCTTGATCTCGGTAGTACTTGGTAGTTGTATTAGCGATCGGTCCGTGTCGGTGAATATAGACTCCTCTTGCGGTTTCGGTATGGCAGGCACATTAGCTGATACGATTAGAGGAATCCGATCTTGGAAGTATCCCAAGGGGAGTCGAGAACGTTTTAAAGGCCTGATTCCCACTCTTAACGACACATTAAAGCGTGTCGGTAGTCTCCAGGTTGTTTAAAAGCCGCAGTTCCCACTTCTGCGTGACTCTCTTGATGGATTCCTTCATTCTGGCCGTCGCATGCCTAACCACAATTATGCATCCTCGCCTACAACCATTGGTTGCCCCTCCTGTCAGGGGCGTTTGTTTCTTGTTGCCGCTATGATAGGATGGGTCTTCTTGATTGTGTTCATCTTACTTACGTCCTGTTGGATTCCGAGTGTTGACATAGAGTGAGGGGTTGTTTCATCTACACACGTGCACACTTCAACAAAAAAAAAAAAAAAAAAAATTCAGGTTGCCAAGTAGATGTCACAAGTAGGAGAATTTTTACATTACATATGGTGTCGGTAGGTTGGAAGGCAGAGCTTGGGGTTATTCACGGCCCGTTGACTTTATGGTTGGTTTTACACTATCTTTACATTTGTTGATTGAGTTGATTGTGTGCATGCAGGTAATCATGGTTAGGGGCCTTGTAGGCCGGGGCAGCCCAGGGGTGCTAGGGAGGCGAGAGCGCCTCAGCATCCTTTGAGGGTCCCCAACCCAGGGGAGGCGAGGTTCTTGGGGCGGGAACATGCTCCGGTTAGTGATATTGTTGGGATGATAGAATCCTTCAGTATATGCAGGGAGCTCGTCGGCCGTTTGGGCCAGAGGAGATAGAGGCAGTATGCGGCACCCCGAGGAGTTCTGCTTGGCCTTAGGTCATCGCGGGTGGCTTTCACTGTGAGCTCGAGAAGGTAAAATTTCACGAGTTCTTGGGTTCCGGTCATGTATTGTAGAAGACGGGGTTGGAGAACATGGCGAGGGTGCTTACGCCGTTTACCTCCAACATGAAGGTCCATGGCGGTCTTTCAAGCTGAAGGGGGCTCTGTATGGTGGAAGGCGGCTCCTCATTGTTGAACATGGAACATGGAGAGAGGGCGTGTCATGGGGCTGTTAGAGAGCGGTTCGAGAGAGGTACCTTCGGCGAAAAGATTCATTGAAGCGTCGACTCAGCGGAGTTCAATCGCGTATGACGGGGAGGTCATCACGGTGCGGAAATCTGAGGAGCCGCAGTTCATGGAAATTTACTCCGTTATGCTCGCACCTTAACTCTGAGCTTCAGGAGTCTGCCGGGTTTGTGTTTGGCCTTAATAGCGGTCTGCGTGCGAGGTTAGGATCTTAATGCCTCAAACCTTGCGGCCCAGCGATCAAAAAGACCCCTCATGGCAGGAGGGCTTATCGGTGAAGTCGGAACCGGGACTCAGTGAGACCACAGGCGAGAGTTTACATCCGAGAGTATACGACATGACACTGAGACATCGCCCGGTTCATCGGTAGCTTCGAGAGGATCCACGTTCAATACACCCTAGAGCGGCCAGCCCAGCCTCGGTGGACACCTTATCAGGACCACCGGCCACCAGGCCAGTATTTGTCGCCCATGGCAGCCAGCGGTTTAGGCTTTGTTATTGAGGGAATAGACGGGATTTGAGCCCGTGGCCAGTCCTCTTCGCCCGGGTACCGGGACTACTGGGCGAAGAAGGGTCTTTGGGCGTGTGGGGAGCCAGCACTACGGTCTGGCCCATCCACGTAGGAAGGCTAGAGCAGCCCGGTCGGTAGGACCAGCTACCATGGGAGATATGGGCAGGCCCACGCCGAATATTCATGCGGCGGTGAATAACCGCTAGGAAGAAAACCAGTCGACTGTGCTCGAGGGCGAAGCCAGTGTCCAGACGAGGAAGCTCATGCGACGGTCTGCATCTTAGATCACCAGCGTTCGGCTGATTCACGATTAGCCGAGCGGTGGCAGTCAAAGATCGATGGGGCCGATTATGAATCCACACTTTCGGCTGACACAGGAGGAACGCGAATGATATCGTCTGGCCGATTTCCATTTTGTTGAGGATGAACGCAATCTTGTGATACTTTATTTTTTGCATTATACTAAGAAACCTCGGGACGAGCGATTAGACCAGAGGTCTTCGCATCCCTCTGCGGCATAACGAGACCTGCACCGCCGATGTCCGGACCCACTTTATGTATGTTTATATATATTTGATTATGATGTGATTGGCGGATGATATGATATGTGTTACTATCCATGTAGGCGGGTGCTATTGACTCCGGTTTATTGGGTATGCGGGGTTTGTGACCTTGAGGATCTCGCGGAGGCATCGGTGGAACTCCATTGGACTCGGTGTCGAAGGTGTTCTTTTAGGTTGATATGTTTATTATGATGTTGATTTGATTTGATAATCTGATAGCTGACATTTCGGCGGTGTGGTGATGCGGGGATAGCGATAGCTTGTGAAACAGCTCACATGAATTAAAGGGGCCACAATTGCGAAGGTTGAGGAGAATTCGGTGACAATACGCCTTCTTAACGCACTCCAGAGCGTGGCACCGATCCCATGGGATTCGCGATTACCCTAGTTCGAGAGGACCACGATCCCGTGAGGGCAGACCGCGATGTCGCCCGCGATGATTCTAAGGGGCGCGCAATGAAGCGGGGGCCTTATTCCTTAAGTATAGTCTCCACAAGCTCACCTGGCGGATTGTTGACTCCGGGGGTTATAGAGATCTACCAATAAGTTCAGTTGGCAAGTGGCACCCTATGAGCACGTGGTGCATCCTAAAAAGCACGTCGCTGCTTAATTCCCTAGAAATGAGTGGCACCCTTGGTGCCGTGGATGCGACACGAAGAACGCGTCGCGATAAAGGGGTTGTTGGGTATTCATTATCCCTAAGTCTTGACTCTGAATAAAACTCAGCATTACCCTGCCCATTGTCATCTGGCTTAGAATCTAAACCTAAGCCTAAGACCTTCTAGAAGCCAGGGGGAAATTTGATTATTGGCCTTAACAACTAAAAATTCAAAAGGAAGAAGAGAAAATGAGCTAGGACCATCACCCTTCCTTAATCAGGCATGCCTTAATAAAAGTACGACTATCATCGCTGGATCTCGATTAATCCACTCCTTATACTCGTCTAGTTCACTTTACTACCTCGCCATCCCTCCTCGTAAATCCTCCTTATTAATTTTTGTAAAACATTTACTTTCCCTATACTGGTTTGCCTTCACTAAAATCTCTCTTTGATCCTGAAAATCTGGGGATACGGTAATGGTCCAATAAATTGATATATCACGGGTTTATTTAAAAAAGAGGATGAAAATAAATATGTATATTTTGTATATGCAGGTTTATTTAAAAAAAAAAAAAAGAGGGATGAAAATATAAATATGTATATTTTATTATATACAAACTATAAACCATAAGTTAAGCATGGGAAAAGGGAAATAAAAATTAAATATATAAACTAATAAAATGAAAATGGGGGAATTAAATAAATAGTAAAAGGGGGATAAACAAATAAATAAATAGATAAATAAAATGAGCGCACATGCCCTTGATTTAAAAAAAATGAAAATAAAAATCAAAATGGAAAATACAAACGAATTAAACTAAAAAGAATTTGAGGAAAGTCAAAAGGGGAAAAGGGGGGAAAACCTAAGGAAAAAGGGAATTAGGGTTTTGAGGGGTTAAAGGGATGGGAGAAGAAAAAGAGAGGGGCTTTTTGTTTTTGCGGAGATTGGATTGCTAGGGAGAAAGGGAGACTGACTGATTTTCTGGTAGGAGTTGGGAAGCCTCAGCAGATTGTGAGTGGTAGCTCAGCCTTGGAGGCGAGCCGAGGGGCTAGTGACTCTCTGGTTGTGTGTGGCCCCTTTGCGGCTCGGGGGGCTGAGGGGGAAGAAGAGTACCCCTAGCGTTTGGCTGGGAGGTACCGGTGGGTTCTTGCGGTCGGCAAGCAGGAGCGGGAGAGGCACGGATCTCAAGTGCGGGACTGCATCTTCAAGTTTTCTCCGTCGGTCACAGGTATGCAAGTAGGTTTGTTGTTTAAGAATAATGTGAATGCTTCAGGTTGTATAAGAACCCTTCTCTGCGTTGGGTAAGAGATTTCTCGACAAGGCGACTGTACATCTCTGCTTGTGTGCTTTCTAAAGGATTACTGTAATGAGTTGTTTACCTCTGTTATACGATGAGAAGATAAAATTTATATGTTATTGCTCGTGATTTATTTTATTTCAGTGGGCGTTCATTCATAGAGCGCGTTTCCTTATATTATTGCTGGTGGTTTATACATTATTGCTGGCGTTTTTGCCTTGCCCTGGGGTCTTATCTTTACCTTGCTGTGGGCAGGAATCTCTGTGGGCATTTGAAATCGCCGTGAGGGCTTTTCCCTTTTGGCAAGGGTGTTGCTACTTGCCAGTAGGTGTTTCTATTTAGTACTGGTATCCTATGCCTTTCCGTGGGCATTTCGCTCTACCCCTGAGTTAAGTTGCTGCGAATCTGGTTGCTTTTGCCATCTTTGCCTCCTTTAAAAATTTACTGTCATCTCGTTCCATAAGTGACTGGCCATTCCTTGGGGCATCCCGTCTTCGATTACCGTGGGCAATCAGTCCCGGATTCCTCAAATGAGATTTCTCTATTGTTGTTTCTAGGGTGTTCATTTTTTTTGTGTTTTTTCTTTTTCCTTGATTCAGTGTTATGGTTAGGGACGTTCACATTGGGTTCATGATTTCTGTATTATGGACCTGGGCAATTTCGCTTTCGGGCTTGCAGTGGGTTGCCCGCGACGGGCTCGGCGCGTAGAGGGATAGGTTGCTCGGCGTGTACTGTAATGGGTACTGCACGCCTTCCTGGGATATCTATGCCCGACGAGTGTCTAGACTGCTGCCGGAGTATGGCCTTGCTGTAGTTTAAAAGTCCGTGTTGTAGCCGCGTTGGGTGCTCGAGACAGCCAGTGAACAAATGGCGCGACTGTTAGAATTGACCTCGGTTTATTACCTTTATTGATTGGGACGACCGCCTCGCTGAATGTTGATGCTAGCGTTCCTACCAGTTGTAGCTGACACCACTCTGGCTGTCAGCGTGTAACAATTTCGGTTGATCCCTTAAGTTAGGTTAAAATGATTTCCTGCGCTCTCCTTTTACACCAGTTGATTAGTTACCGTTTCATTAGTGCCTTAAACTAAATCTATCCTGCGCGTATCTTTCAGTAACCACATTGTTTACTTGCTTAACCCTTCATCGAACTGGATTTTACCTTTGCATTCCAGAGGGGCAGCGAATTCTGAATTGATTTTCTTACCTTAGATTGTCGTGCGACGAGAGGCATCGTTGCCACGTCCTTTGGACAGGTCGCCCAACAGTCCGTAAAAAGAAGGGTAGAGGTATACCACTCCTTGAATCACCACTGTTCCTAATAAACCTAGCCATCACATTTAGTGGATAATGTCAATACAACGCTGGAACAGATATCTAAAAGCGAGACCCTTTTTAGTTGCCTTAGTCACATTTCTCAACAGTTTTTCATTATAATTGTATTTAATAAAGAAAACTACTTTAGTTAGTTATGGTGTTAGTAATGATAATACAACGCATTCTTACAACGCTGGAACAGATATTTAAAAGCGAGACCCTTTTTAGTTGCCTTAGTCACATTTCTCAACAGTCTTTCATTATTCTTGTATTTAATAAAGA
>SNQJ01S0177443.1:0-19814 GCA_010110895.2 Picea sitchensis
AAGGTGATGTTCATGGATATTGAGCCTTATAAATCCATTTATGGAATAAGGCCCTTATTGTCTTCCCTTTGTTATGGTAAAGTCCTGAGACCCATTCCTACTATGAAAAACTCATTATTATACCCACATCCTACTTATATGACAAAGATTCACTTTAAAGGAACTATTTTGTAGTTTGAGGCCTTGATCAAGGCCTATTAGATCAAGAATATTAAATTAGGTCCTAATTCCCTCAACTTCTGACCCAACCATGGTCAAGGATCTAGTACCCATCCCTAATGCATAAACCTTCTAATGGCATCCACATACGACTCTACTAATAATGATATCTTATATAGGGCATGCTTTTGTGGTTTGTGGCCTTGTCCATGGCCCCTGTAGGTCCCCAAAAGATTCATTTACGTTCTAAGGGATTTATTATCCTATCATGCACATTATCAAGACATTGAGACCCATCCCCATTATCCAAGGAATTATAGGAGAAACAATGTTCCACTTGAGGATATGGTAATATTAATATAAAAATGGTAATATCAACATTTTTTTGTAAATAAAAAGTAGAACCTTATATAATATCATGAGTGTACAGTTGTGAGTCATTTGCTGTGCACTTGTCCCACCATAGAAGGAAACTAGAACATGTGGCTCCAAGTGATGATAATTCTATCATGGTTGTGGAGTTGTTTACAAAATTGTACAAAAATACTGAAAGTTTCTACTGGAACTTCATTCCAACTCACTAACCTAAGGTCAAGGTTTCATGTAAAGTCATTTAGCTACTATACATATAGTAATCGTGAAAAATATTTGAACTATAACTAATGTGAAAATAGAGTTTGGGGTAGGTCAGATCAAGCCAAAGGGGAACTTGGGTGTCCATTAGAAGTGAAGGTCAGTTCAAACTTCTTCTTGCAAGTGGGTAGATTTCACACTTTGGGCACATCCGAGAAAGCTTTCAAACAACAGATCCATCACCGGTTGATGACCCTTTGTCCTTGGGTGTTCCTATTGTCCTTGTTGCATAATATCAAAAGGAGTTCATGTCTTCCTCCATGATAATGGATATTGCCCACCTTTGAAACTTGCCTAGGAGTGGGACTTCCTCTACTGATGTACCCACCTTCCCAATCGACGCAGGTCGAAATCGGGACAAAGGGTGACTGTCTTGTGCTCTAGGCTGGGCCTAGATGAGAAGAGAAGAGGTATCTGTGTGCTGAGAGGAGGAGCCTCCCTATCCAAGTTGTAGCCCCGATGAGTCTTTTCCAATCATGGTCTGGGGAGCAGAAGAGGCAGAATTGTGCAGCTTGTGGGGGATTGTGGTCTCTGGAATATGCAAGGAGGTCCGGTCTCGAGACCTAAATTTCCACCTTGGGGCAATGCATGGTGGACTTAGAGAGATGTCGGGTGGAGTGCAAGGAGACTAAAATGGGCAATCGAGTCGCCATTGGGAAGCTTCTGAGTCGACATCAATGGTGTAGGGATTTTGTTTTGGTGGCTCGCCTAGGTTGCCTCATCCCAGGCATGGTGGAAAATCATAGGGTGGTGGAGGGAAAATGGTGGTCCTCCTGGGAAGACTGCATGGCATGCATAGAGCCGCAGTGGATAAGCTGAGAGGGACGGTGACAGCTCGACGATAGCTTGCAACGAAGCGTGAGAAATGAACGCCGTGGACAATTTTAACTTTAAGGGCCATTGAACCCTCCCATCGCCATTGAAGGCAGATGGGATTGTTTCAGGCGCCTGGTGCTAGTGGCCTAGTTGGATCGCTCATCCGAGAGCTCCTCCAGGCACACTGAGTTAAATTCCATCTAAGTTCGTTGCATGGGGAGTTATATCCTCCGGGGTGGCAGTCTGGGACATTGATTCTCCTCACCATTTATCCCAAACGGACATCCTCCACTGTTGCCCTCGTGTCACCCCATCCGTGAAATGGTAATATTAATATTAAAATTGCACTTCAAAATAATTTTTAATTTTTTAAATAAATATTGTTCGCTGTAAATTATGTACTACCAACTTAACTTGTCAAAAATTTGCAAAGATATCATCAAAAAGTTGTCATCACACCCGAGATGACAACTTAACTTGTTTTAAAATTGTGCCATGACCAACAAAGTTGTCACGCCATTGAGACCATTCACTCAATTGTTGCGACAATTTTGTTTTATGGCCAACGAAAAGTTGTTGTCAATATTGTGATGACCACTTAACTTGTTGCTACACTTTTGAAATATGACCAACGAAAAATTGTTGTCACAATGCATGCATTTAATAGTTAATTTTGTCATTATGCGCTTTTGCAAGATAATAACAAAACGTTTTCAAGGTAAATTGCGATGACAAATTAACTTCATTGCGACAATTTAGCTACGTAAATAATGAAAAGTTTTCATCGCAAAGGTCGCCGCACTGGAGACGAAAAGTTAGTTTCACATTGTTTTCCATTACTGTCGAATTGGCTTAATGAGCATTTATTTTTTGCTGTAAATTGTCGGTTCCCTAGAGCTGTCGCCTTTAAGCATATTAATTCAAGTTCGCCTAAATTCAAGCAGCTATAAAATGATGCTTCAAAGAATCAAGATTCATCGTAATATCAACGACATAATGTCACAATAGTGTCGAATTGCTATCAAGAAATGACCCAAATTTCTAGTGTTAATTTTAGTAATTTTTTTTTATGGAGCTTTAGCTTAAAAAATATGGCAGCATAATACTACAAGCCAGAGAAATATGAAATGGGAATCCATTTCTAAAAAATTAAGATTTTTATTTGGTTAGTTGTGGAAAACAAGTTACTTTCCTGGGATAATCTACAGGGTAGAGGCTGGGAAGGACCTAATATTTTTCTTTTATGTCTTAAGGAACCTAAAACAGTAAATCATCTATTGGTAAATTATCTTTTTACCCAAAAAGTTTGGCACAATATTCTAAGAGGACTTAATATTAGGACTTTATGGGAAGGAAAATCCTTAAATGATTGTTTTGATTGTTGGACAAAGAAGGTGCACAAGTATCAAGCTCTTCCTTGTATTGCTAGCTGGAACATCTGGCTAGAGCGTAATAGGACAATATTTGACAATGGGAGCCCGTCTATCAACATTGTAGTTCACAAGACACTTGGAGGTTTGAACAGTTTAACCTTTGCAAAAAAATTTCCAACTAAAAGATATATCAATACCTCCCTTTAGTTTTCGGGCTTATAGCAGATGGTTTGATGGAGCAACCCAATCAAATGGCCAAATGAGTGGAGTAGAGGGTTTGATTGGGACTAATGAGAATACAAAGTGTACAAGTGGACTTTCAACTGTGGTGTAGGTACCAATACTAGAGCATAACTACTTGGAGTCTGGACAACTCTCACACTGACATATAGGCTACATATTGTTGAGATGAAGATATTTGGAGAATCTAAAATAATAATTGATTGTTAAATGACAAAGGGAATTTGCAAGTAAATGCTTTAGAATGTTGGAAAGACAGATCAAATAACTCAACAATCTTTTCATCGATAAGTAAACCTATATTTATAAAGAATCAAATATGGAGGTTGAAAAACTTTCCAAGGATTCACTTCAAATGCCAGAAGGAAAAATCAACTATAATAAGTGGATAGAGGGACATGAGGGACCTTCTATATTTCTTAAGTTATATTACTACAACTATGTAGTATTAAGTTCAATAGTAGGCTAATACTGCAAACTTTGTAGAGTCAAAGTCATTTTTAAAACCCGTTTTGGTCATACAGAGTTGGACAACAAGGACAACTTTGTTTCTTTTTTCCTTTTGAGTTGGCTAACAACTTTTTCATCCTGCTTGAAAGTGATATGAGTTTGTAGACAATTGTAAATCTTTATCAGGACGTCAAGTATGTAATACCAAATTATATTTCTAATAGAATGAGACATTTCTGTTGGAAAAAACTTCACTTCAAAGTTAATGTGCCATATCACATCATACATGCAACACTTCCTTAGTTACTATGAGGTCTATACGAGAAGTGCTAAAGTTTTAGGTTAAATTTGAATTTGAAATTTTATCCAAATCTGAACACAATTTTCCAAAGTTAATGTGAATAAATTGCAAACAAATTCCTAACTTTTCCAAAGTTAATGTGAATAAATTTCCAAGAGGTTCCCATCATTTCCTTTAAGACAAGTGTTAAGTGTAGCAAAACAGAGTCCCCGCCAGTTGAATTGGGATAGAAAAATTAGCTTGAGGCATATGGAAATTGCGTTGAGATGTGGCAAGAAACATTAGGCTAATATGTGGTAACTATGTAGTAAATGACACGTATTCTGAGCCCCATTTGCTTTTGAAAGTATATAATATATTTTACTATGTTTCTGTTTATTTTGTATGTATATTAAGAAAATACAATTCCTTCATAGTGGAAGATAAAAATTTATGATGACATAAAATATAAAAAGGAGATACAAAAAACAATTTAATTTTAAATATATTAAAAAAATTTACATGTTCCTAGAAATTTAAATACATTTTCCATAATGACTGCGACTAGGCCTGTCGCCGACAAAAAAAAAAAAAAAAAAAAAAAAAAAAAAAAAAAAAATTGTTTTATTTTGAAATATATAAAAGTCAAAGCCCATTACATATTCCTAGAAATTTCAACGCGTTTGTCATATAGATCAGATTAGTCTCTGCGGACCATAAGAGAAATATGTATAAGAAAAAGGATTCATAGAAAGAAGAAGTGGCTGATGGGTAGAGTGTAATAATTCTCGAAAATAATAATTTGAAAGGTATCAGTCTTTGGATAGACATTTCCATTTAAAAAAAGTGGAATAATTAGATTGATAAACGTGCTGTGATGCAATTATAGATCCTTAATGTATATGGTACATATGAACCCTTTTCTATTTGCTTGCTGATTCCTTTTCATTGATGTCGATCACTATTGGAATCATGGAAAATGTTTGTTTCCTTTTGTTGGTGACCTGCTTCAATTCACTTTCAATCCATTCTTCAATGTATCTTCTCATCACGTACATTGATATCATTCAGATTTTTATGTTGAAAATTTTCTTTTATAATTCTTCAAGTCGACATAGAAAGATTATGCAGAGTTCATCAATTTCTCATTCTCGCATCAATAGCCTATTTCAGCCACCGCTTCATCAGCCATCTTGACCATAATTCCAGATACAAAACTTTCCAGTGACAACGCCTTTAAAATATCAACGATATCAAAGCCTGCCTAGTTAAGGGCAAGGGAGTTAACATTGCTGGGTCTTGGAAGTCGCTATCCTTTGAAGTTTATTCTAGACAACTTGTGAATTTTATTTCTTTCGATATGGCTTGCTCACATGATTGAACAATGAGATGCAAGTTCTTCAATTTTTCTTTCCAAAGCATGCATTTAATTGACCGATCTTATTTTTGGATGGGACATCTTGTTGTCTTCTTCTTGTTTCTGCCATGTTTATTGACGATGGTGCCAAAATGAAGGACCATGTTTAAATAGAAATATTCTTCATCTCTTAACTCCACCTGCAAATGGAAACCAGCAAATTATGTGCCCTCGCTCCAAGGGAAGTTTATTATTGTGGATGTTTCAATCTCCAGAACCAAGCTCCACTCTTTCTTGATATTCACATAACCTCTACATGAAGCAAGGAGGTCGAGGATCCTTTTAACTTGGTTGTGGATAGCAGGCATGGCTATTGCTAAAGGATTGGAAAGAAATGGCATATGAATCAAATCCTCTTCCAATTCCTTTACCCGATCCTTTAGTATGAAATTCTCATCCTTGATGCTGCCAATGGAATCATCAAGTGCATCCGCAAATTCTATGTGAAGTTGATTGATATTTGGGATGCATGATAAGCCTGTAAGGTTAACTCTAAACAAGATTTTCATTTCATTTTGGTGATCTTTTCAATTATCAATATTTTGGACTGGCTGTAAAAAAATGATGTTGTGGAACATGAAGGATTCATCTTCGCCAAAATTTTCAGTAATGGATATGTCCATTGGAAGACTATGATGGATCAACATCCGGACGATCAAGGTAGAAAATACGCCATCCGTGATCAAAGCAAGTTCCATGTTCCACTAATTTCGGCTCTTCCACTGGGTTCTCCACCAATTTGTTTTCTTCTTATCTACATAAACGAGTATGAGAAATATCAATCTCTAGAGTGATGAGGCCATTATCTACTCCTCCGCTTGAATAACTCTAATGCTGTTTTGTTGTTGTGGTGGGCCGTAGGAGCTATGCTTTGGGATGTCATACTTTTTTGGAGTGTTATTCGTCAATTGACACTCTTCTCACTGGGTCTTTTTCCTTGTTGCTTGTACAATTTAGAGGTGTTTTTCTCGCTGACATAAGAAGCAAGAGTGTTGTCACCAATATCTTTGTTTTGATCGCATTTTTGAAAACAATCACGGCCAAGTGTTTGTAAATGTTGTAAAAAAAATTATTGGGGTCAAACCCACTTAGGATTTCAACATATCTTAGATTCAAGTTTCTAGAATGGGTTGCAAATTCATCAATTTGTTGATGTTCCTCAACACAAAGTCCTCAACTTTTCAAGGAAGAGGAAAGAACTTTTTTTTTCTCTTGAATAGATGCAACCGGTAGTTGTATCTATTCCAACATTTATGTAACAAACATTCTTCCATAATGGACATGGAAGGAGAGCCGGTTTTCCGACAAAAATCCTTATCATAGTGTAATTATTCAAATGTTCAAGTGTCCCCTTCCCATTCAAAAACTTGGTTTCTATTCATATATGCGAGGAGCATCTTCTCCCAACAAAAAACTTTGAAAATAGACACAAAACCATTAAAAACCTCATAAAACAGCTGAGGCCTTGTGCTTCCACAAGTCCCGGTACCTCGTGAACGCTATCAGTTGAATTCTAGTTGACTGTGGACGTGAGAGACAAGCTTCGAACCGACAAACAATGTGCTATCGTAAAAAACTAAGTAGGATGACATATAAAATTTCTTCTCCTTTCCGAATCTTGACAATTGGGAAATGTGTTTCATGGGAAATATCTTGCCCTACGCAAACAGAAAATGGTTTGTTCTTGATGTGTGAAATACAAAATATAAAGAGCCATCCGAAATAGTTGCTCCGACTCCTATCCTGACATTCTGTAAACAACTGTGCAATTTCACAAATGGATTTCTAAATGAAGTAACTTGCAAGCTTGTGATATATTCAAGAACTACCATCAGGTATTCCAAGAAATCGGGCAAGAGGTCCAACTCATTATCATGCTTTTCTAGAACCCGCTTGGAATCTTCTCCTTGAACGTCAATGTTGGCTTTTACCAATCTTTAGCGATATGGAAGAAGACTTGAGGTTACAAAGAAACAGAAGAATGGTCCCCAAGAAGTGGAATAATTGTTTTTCTGGAGATAAATTTATTGGTGCACCAAGAGACCAACTCCTTATAGTAAAAAAATTTAGGGACACAGCCTACACGAGAAATCCCATAGGTCCAAATTATTTCATCCCAGGTAGAAGGGGATGCGTAATAAGAATATGCCCTAGACAAATCGAAGTTCTAGTCCTCGCGCCTGAAAATATTCAACGTATCTCCATAGAAAAGTTGTCGAGCTAATGCCATAGGGTTGCGAGAACGCTCATTTTCTCTAGACGATGGTTGAAATGAAGCCTGAGGTGATAATATAACCTTTGCAAAATGTTGGTTAAATGATTATGAATGGAAAATATCCTCAGTCTTTCCCCCATTAATACAATTTATATGGGTAATCGCATGATGAATTGTTAGCAATAAAGCTTACATATTGCATATTTATAAGTGCAAAGGTGGCAGGTACGAAGAACAAGCATTATTGGAGGTTTTATGAATGTGCCAAGCCGGACATGTGCTAACGACATTTCATGATTTTGAATCAACACTCGGAAGGGATAATATAACCTCCACAAATCTTGGTCATCGCGAAAATAGAGATCAACTCTGAAATTTCTTCAGCCTATCAATGAAAATCTATATGGTTCCCGCACGATGAGTTGTTAGAATTAAATGTCACTAAATGTCACTAATTGTATATATATTATATATATATATATATATATATAAACATTTTTTATTATAGACAAATGCGAAGGTCACAAAGATGGGGAAGAGAAAGGAACGGATTGAAAGGTATGAAAAGTAATCGGACGAGATTCAAAAATAGGGTTATGAGGGATACTAAGGAAAGGTGAGTGTCCCACGGTCAAATTTTATGAATATGAATTTTTGACTGCAAAACGAGTAAAACGTAAGAGGGCATGATGGGGGCGCTCACCACGGCTTATATTTGCAGAATTGTCGGAAAGTGGCTAAGTATGGAGTATGGAAATGGTCGGTCTGACTCGTTTTCAAGATAAAGGATTGAATATTTCATGAACAAACCAACCCAACGACATGCAAATGACATTCCACAAATGACATTCCATGATGCTTTAAATTAACACTCAGAAGGGATAACATAACCATCCATAAATTTTGGTATTATGCGTATTAATGCGAGATTTCCTCAAATCCCAAATAGGTATTACTAATTTGCTAATTGCATACCTAGAAATAAGATCTTATATATAATTGGTAATTTCTAATTGCAAAGGATCGCGGGCACAGGAAACAACGACCACAAACTGAATATTTCTTCAACACGACAAAGGGACGATTCCCTAAAGAAATTTGAACAAATGGCTAAGTATGGAAAGTGGACTGACGAAGCTTCAAAATGGGATGAAAATAGTTCCACAGGAGACATGAAGACCCAACGGTCAAATTGTGGTTTTGTAGTTTTCGCTGAAAAATAAAATACGTAAGTGAGGGCAAAGGAAAGGTTCATGGTCAAATTTTATGTATTGAAATGTTTTACTGCAAAACGTGTAAAATGGAAGAAAGCATGATGAGGTAGTTCAACGACTGGTTTGGTATTTGTAAATCTCAAGGATAGTGGCTATATGGAATAGGGAACGGTTGGTCAGACTCGTTTTCAGAATCGAGGATTGAATATTTCGTGAATGGACCAACTCGACGACACACAAATGACATTCCATGATGTTTGGAATTAACTCTGAAGGGATAATATAACCATCCAAAAATTTTAGTTTTATGCATATTAATGGGAGATCTCCTCAACTCGGTTTAGAATTAATGCTTGCTAATTGCTTACTTAGAAATAAGATCTTATATATAATTTCTAATTGCAAAGGGCACGGGCACAGGAAAAAACGATTAGGAATTGATATTTCTGAACCGCAAAAATAAATTTGAAGAAATGGATGTGGAAAGAAAAATGATGAGCTTCAAAATTGGGTTACAATAGTTCCACGAGACGTGAGGACCCGGAGCGGGTGGCACCAAGGTTCTTAAGTTTTCTGCAAATGTGTACCATGGAAGAGGCATGATAGGTAGATTGTAATACGGAAGACAATATGATGTGAGTCCATTTGTAAATTTGTATATCATTTAAAGTGACGGTATTGTTTGTAGGTCATGGAACAATAGAAATCTAATCTAGAGCCCATCGAATCCGTGGTCTGAGAAGTGGCTAGGTATGGAATGGGGAAGGTCATTGGTGTCATATAAAAAACATGAGTGAAAATCAGAACCCTAAGCTCTAATTCCACACACAAAATTTCAGACATTTTGAAAAATGATTAAGTGACAAGAAAGATAAAGTTTAGGGAAAAAAGAGAAATGCATATTTGGTTAAGTATAGAAGACGAAAAGATCGGCTAATATATTCACATATGTAATAGATTCCCATTTCCATGGCAAGATCTTTGTCGGTGATGTTTATGGAGAAGAGAGTACTTATTGCATATACTTGGAAAGAAGTGAGAAGGTAGTGCACATAAAATAATGACTAGAATAGGAAATTAATCAAGGATACAGGAAAGAAATTGCAAGAAATGGTCATTGAAAGTGGTCGCATGTGTTTCAAAATAGGCCGACAAGGGTTCCCAAGGAAACATGAGGCCCCAACTGTGGAAAATCATTGATCAAAATTTTGAGTGCATACTTTGTAACAGGGAAGAGGGGATGATGTAGGAACTGGAAGATGGGCTCCAAGATAGGATGGCAAGGGTTCCCGAGGAGACATGAACCATGGTAAAATTGTATTGATCAAAACTTTTGAGTGCATACCGTGTAACACGGAAGAGAGTCCGGATTTAGGATTCATGAACTCGCAAATACGCCAACCCACGTAGCTAGAAATTTTCGGAAATGACTAAGGACGAAAAGATAAAATATAGAAAAGAGAAATGAGAATTTGGTTAAGTATAGAAGACAAAAAAGAAGGTCTAATATATTCAAAACTGTAATAGATATCCCATCGGAAAGATCTTTTTCTCGATGTTTTGAGAAGTTATACATTTATTCCATAATTTGGAAAGAAGTGCTGAAGGGTGGTGGGCACGTTAAAAACAACTAGAATGGAATCGTTCGAACCCGCCAACTGACGATCCGCAAAAGAGATTGCAAGAAATGGCTCTAGAAAGTGGTCGGATGGGAATCAAAATAGGCTAAAAAGGGTCCTGGAGGACACATGAGTGCGTAACGGTCAAATTGTATTGACCAGAAATTTTGAGTGCATACTGCGTAACACGGAATAGGGCTGATGGTGGAGTCCTAAGTCAATTTGTAGATCTTGGAAGTCTAAGTGTTGTTTGTAGTCAAGGACACCTGGAAGTGCAACCGCATGTTCAGGAATCGCAAGGAAAAAATTTGGGTAAGTATGAAATTAGAGGTGCAAAAGAGATTCAAAGAAATGGAGAAATATGGAAAGAGGAAGCAGGGGCTTCAAAACAGAGTGACAATAGCTCCCCAAGAGACATGAGGACCTCGTATATCAAATTGCGGCCAAAACTTCGGTGCAAACTATGTATCGTGAAGAGGGTATGATGTGAGAGTGTGAGAAAAAATTTGTATATGGCGGAGGTCCGAAAGGTTGTTTGTAGGCCACGGAACAATCAAAGTTCAATATAGAGCCCACCTATCTAGGAATCAATGATCCTAAAGTGCCTAGGCACTAATGGCTATTGGTTGGTCAAGTCACATTTTCAAAAATCACTAAGTAATGAGAAAGAGAGAGTAGAGGGAGAAAAACCACACCTGGTCAAGCATAGAAGAGGGAAAAGAAGGTCCAATATATTCAACATGCAATAGATATCTATCGGCAAGATATTTTATGTATGTTTATGGAGAAGTTGTATACATATTGCATATACTTGAAAATAAATCTGAAGGTAGAGGGCACAAGAAACAACAACTAGAAATTTGAAATTTCCTAAACCCACGAACTCAATGATCAACCAAAGAGATGTCAAGAAAGTGTGGAGCAATTAACGGATGTAAATAATAGGGTGATCGTTCCCGAGGGATTTGTAAGGCCCCAAGTGTCAAATTGTATATAACGAAAAATTCTCAGCAAATGTGTAACACGTAAGAGGGATGATGTAGGAGTTCCGTATAAATATGCATATCACATAAGCCGGAGTGTTTTTTGCAGGTCACAAAACAATGGAAATTTCAATTTAGACAAAGGGGAAGTGTTTTATCTAAACACGGAATCTACCAACCCATGAAAAGACATTTTAAAAAAAATGACTATAACCAAAAGAGAAACCATGAAGGGGATAAAAGAGTGGAAAATAGAAAGGCGTAGGGAAATTTTCAGAAGTTTAAATTGGTTTCAAATAAGCCCCATTGTTGCAAAACCATTAGTTTCTAGTAATTGTTAACAAATGCTTTGTTGAAGATTAGATTTTATTGCAATTGTGGGAGTAAGTGTGTTCTTCATATATTCTTCCATGACCTGTGAATATATTAACTTAAGTATTAAAATTCTTAATTATGGATTGTTAGCATTAAAGATTAATTGTACGTCTAGAAACAAGAATGATGATCTGTTGCAACATTGTGATTTGGTATTGCTATATTCTATCTACATAACGAATATAATTGAGCGCATTGGTTTGAAACTTTCCAAATTCATTTTTGTTTGCAAAATCTTGATGATTGACATAGTAAAATTGTCATAATTTTTAGATGCTCCATTTTAAAACAAATTACCTAAGAAAATACAATATAGAAGAACTACTAGACTACCCAACCATGCCAATGAGAATAGGGTTTGAATCTAGAAAAGAAGCAAGAACTAAGACTCGGAGATTTTTTTAATATAAATCCATTAACAAAAAGAACACCGGGCAATTTTATGGCATATATATATATATCCTTAGAAATTGGACCTAGTTCTTTGGACCAAAACATTGAACATATATGCCACAAACACAGTCACTGGATTTGGTAACATGCGGGAGCCATCGAGATGCTCTTCAGCATGCATACAAAACTCATTACCATGCTTTTTTAGGAAATCCTTGCAATATACTCCTCGATGGATCATCCCTGCGTGGTGAAATTGATAGTTTTCATAAGCTTGCCGTGAGGAAGAAGATGAAAATGTTGTAGGAAATGGAATATCCTTTAACCGAAAGTTAGGACACACTAAGAAACTGCCTCTCCAAAGTCAAAAAATTCAGGGACACAAATTGCACAAGCAATCCCAGAGGGCCCAAATTATCCATTCGGTGGAAAGAGATGATGTGTAGTAGGAATATGCCTTGCACGAGTGGGAGTTATGGTCCTTATTCCCCAAGATTTTGATTGTATATCTAGAGAACAAGACAGTAGTCACATAAGTGAATAATTTTTTGGCTTGAAAAATATCTCTCAGCATCAATAACCACCTCATGCTGAAAGACTCACCCGTAAAAACCAATTTGGACTCTATAATTCCTACTGATATGCAAAGAGGCTATTGCTGCTCAACACGGGCTTTTCTAAACCCTTCTTTTAGTGTTGTCACGACCTCCATCACTGAGCCATGAAGTTCAGCCCATTATGGTTGATTTCACTTTGGGCACAAGAGTGGGAACACCGCGATTTCATCATCCATTTCCATATCATCATCCATCAAATCATATATTTCCGGCTCGAAATCGACCGCATCAAACTCTGCGTCAGCCATCAATGCAACTAGGCAGGTTTTCTAAGTAGGCAGGGTTTCCTTCGAATTCTTTGGCTTGAAATATATCTCTCGGTGTACCTAGGGACCATCTCCTTTTTTGCTGTTGGGTGGAGGGAGATGAGCAGTAAGAATATGCCTTGGAATATTGGAACCTCTCGCCATCATGCCCAAAGGTGTTTAACATCTGATTTAACCACGCCATAAGTTAACGAGCACCTTTAGTTTTCTAGACGATGTTTGAAATGAAATTGAGGAGGGATAAACCTCGCAAATCTTGGTTTACCGTGTATCAATGGAAGATTCTGAGCCTTTCAAGCTTAATCAATGGACACCTGTGGTTCGTGTATAATGAGTTGTTACCATTAAAGATTACTAATTGCATATTTTAGAAAAGTGCTAAGGTGGCGGTGACGAAGAAGAGCGATTAAGAATTAGAGATTTCTTAAAGGTACCAACCGAACGACGCATGAAAGAGATTTCATCATGTTTGAAATGAATACTGGAAAGGATAACACTCTTCTCAACAAAACTTGGTTTAATTTGTATTAATGAAAAATCTTCTCCGTATTTCTAGACATTAATGACAATCTTAACGGTTCTTTCATGATGAACTACTAGCATTAATGATTAATAATTTCATTTATATAAATATGTATGAAGGTAGCAGGGATGGTGAAGAGTGATTAAGCATTGTACATTTTGTCCACTAGCCAACCCATGAAACAGATTCCAAGAAACGCCCGCATGGAAAGCACAAAGCAAGTTACAAAGAAAGGGTCACAAGATATACCTAAGAGACGTGAGTGGCCGATGGCCATATTGCATTTCAGCGACAGATTTCGGCCGTCAATTTCTATATCGCGGAAACGGGAGTGTTGTTTGGAGAACACAGAACAATAGAAGCATAATGTTGAGCAAGCAATTTGTATATTACAGAACTTAGGGTGTTGTATATAAAAGCATGACACATTCAAAAAAGCGACACATTGTGAAAAACACCAAGTAAAAGAGAAAGAAATGAGATGAAATGGAATTTTTTTTCTAATTTCAATTCTCTCTCTCTATATATAAAAAAAAAAAACAATGGAAATGCAATGTTGAACCTGCCTATGCGGGAACCCGCGATTCAAAAGTTTGTTCAATATGAAGTGCATGGCCAATATGATGAAAAATACAATGTAAATTTTGAAGACGGACCAACTTCTACACCTAGAAATTTTCCAAAAAGGAGGCAACCAGAAAAGGAAAGCAGAGGGCAAAAGAAAGCGGATGACAATTGTATGTGCATTGCCGCAAGAAATCCCCATTGATGGTATTAACACTATGAAGTGCATTAAACATGAAAAGGTTCTTCAATCAAGGAATAAATAAAACACACCTGCTTATAGTTTCCTTGATCTTCTTGTATAAGAGAAGTGTCAAAGAGATACAAGGAAAATCAATTTTGGGATGTTTTACAAAGTTTTTGTACCATTAATGAAGTATAAAACAACAACGGAATTTTAATGTCCTCTCATTCATATTATTGTTCCATTAGACTTCACATAGTATATATTCTTTTATTTTAAATTATTAGATAAAGGGGAATTTGTTTACTAATTTGTAGATCGCGGAATTATGGGTGCTTTTTGGTGGCAACCAAATCATGGAAATGTGAATGTTGAACTACTTATCCGTAACCCGCCTTCGTCTGAACCTGATCCAGTGTTTGCATAATACTTAAACTGGGAAGTTTGGTTACCGGTGATATAAAAGTAGTGGAAATCAAGACTTTGAACTACTAACTTCGCGACCTAGACATTTTCCGAAAAATGAGTGGGTAAACTGCAAATGGAGTAGATGGAAAAAAGAAAGGATGGAAATTTTGAAGCAGAATTGGCGTAAGAAATCCCCATTGATGGTCTAATAATAACCATGAAATTCATTACACATGTGAACATGTTTAATCAAGGAATAGAGACAACGCATTGCTACTCTGGCTTTATAGGATCCATTGTATAAGAGAAGCTTCAAAGCTGCTGAAACTAATTTTGGATGTGTAAGTAAATTTATTGTACTCTCATCTTCACCACAAGTATTAATGACGAATATGAATTTCCAAAAAATGAGGTAACCGTAAATGGTGCTGTGATGGGAAAAAAAAAAGGATGGTAACTTTCAGCTTAGAATTGCGGGTGAAAGCCCCATTGATAATCTTAACAAGACCATGAAGTGCATTAAACATGTGAAAATGTTCTTCAATCAAGGAATAGATATAGTGAGAGATGTTTATAGTTTCAAAGATTTGTTTGTATAAGAGAAGTGTCAAAAGGCCACAAGGAACTCCGGGCTTTTAGTGTGGCAACTTATTTGTACCGTCAGCCTTCAATCAAGTATTAGCAACGCATCTAATTTTGAATTTTAATGTTCTCTTGTTGATATGATAGTTCTATTGGACTTCATATAGTATATATTCTTTTATTTCAAATTATTCCAGATATTAATTTTTCTAGGTTCATCAATCACAAAAAGTGCTTAAAACAAGATAAAGGGGAATTTGTTTGCTAATTTGTAGATCATGAAATTCGAAATGTTTTTTGTAGGTTAGCAACAATGGGTTAAATGTTGAACTCAATGAGCCCGGGAAACCGCGATCCAAAAAGCTTGTTCAATATGAAATGTGGAAGCGGTTGGTTGGGTTGGTCATATAAAAGTAAGTGGAAATATGAAGTTATTTATAAATCACCAACTTCCACTCAGACATTTTCCAAAAAATGAGGCAACTCCGAAACCAAAAGGGGAAAAATAAAGGGGATGGAAATTCTCAGAAGCGAGAATGGTTTACAAAATCCCATTGATGGTATTAACAATAACCATGAAGTGCATTAAACATGTGAACATGTTCTTCAATGAAGGAATAGATGTACAACGAGCCATGCTTGTAGTTTGTAGGATTTTCTTGTATAAGAGAAGCCTCTAAAAGGTACAAGAAAAATTCTACTTTAGTCCATGGTTTAATAAATAATTATATATACTAAAATATGTACTTACAGTATGGACATGAATTTTTTATAAAGCATGTATGGATTCCTCATTCCATAACTAGCCACATTTTGGATCGTGGTGGAGATATGCTAAATCTGACAAGCTGACTTGTGAGTTAATCGTCTAACATTGCATTTATTTAATTGTCCTTCAAGCAACACCTGTGTTCCCAATAGCATGTAAATTGATGATCAACCTGTGGGTCGGCAGCTCACATCAGCATTATTTACGTATGGCATCCATATCAACTATCTAAATAATATTTAAAACCTTATTTCCAAATATTAAATTATTAATATTAAATATTGATATTAACAATTTTAATTACATTAAAATTATTAAAAGGATGTTAAATCTCTTATTTTAAAAAAATTGAAGTAAAAAAACAAAGATTTTTTAAATTACCAAGTATAACAACAATAATTTTAATTTTAATGGCCTCTTGTTGATATAATAGCTCCATTGGAATTCACATAATATATATCATTTCAAATTATTCCGGTGAGATTACCTTTACCAAGTTCATCATCATGAAAATAAAACAAGCCACATACTATATTTGCATCACAAAGCTTATATTAAAAGGAAAAACAAGTCATGTATATTCTTTAATATCATATAAAAAACTGTCAATATCTTGAATGTATTATTAATTTTCCATAATGAATCATACAACCAAGAACCAAGTAAACACCAAACAAATCGCAAGAAAGATCCACAAGGTTCCATAGAGCGTTATTTACATCGTTCTTTGCATCAAACAATTTGATATATAAAGAAAACACGTCATGAAATTGGTTTTCTCTTACATATGGTATATGTTCCCATGAGAAAATAACTGTGGCCATGGGATATGAAAAAAGTCTACCAAACACAAGACAAAAACCAAAGGAGTCAACACCCACGCCAGCTATAACAAGATCTCAAAATGGGGAACAAGAAAGTTATCGATTACTATTTTACCATTAAGCAATATCACTATGGAAATTTTTTTCTGATAGTGCCATGTATGGTCTATGACTACCATAATGCCAAATTTCCAATACTATTGGAAATTTATGATGATTTTGCCCAGATGAGCAAGTTATTTCAACGGTTCAAAGGACGGGCCCGAGTTATTTACAGCTGGATACTTTTTATGGGGTTTTCACTCATGCTTCCCATTTATTGACTGAACAATCTTATGTGTATGTAACTCTATAGCGAGATCTAAAAATCTCAAGTTGGTGTTTCAATCCATGCCGAGTCCTTTTTCAATTAGGGCATCGAGAAAATGCGACACTAGCCTATAAAGGTATAATTGAGATTTAATTTTTATTTTATTCACCCAAAAGAAAATTGCAACTCACATGGCTAAATAGTTGAAAACAATTGTCCAACTTTGGCACCCAAAACGCAAGTCTCTCCATCAAAGCCAATAAACAGCTACCATGTCTTTTAGATTTCAGTAATCAAATAAATATGCAAACCACTGGAGATGCAAGAAAACATCAAAATAACAACATCCATTGCATTTGTAATTAGATTCTCATAATCGAAGTCCGATTTAACATTCATCCGTGTTGAAGAAACATTATAGGAGACACATTATGAAAAATTCTTACTGTGAGATGCAAGAAAACATCAAAAATAACAACATCTATTTCATTTGTAATTAGATTCTCAATTACTCTAGTCCGACGAACATTCATTTGGTTGTTGAAGAAATATTGCCATACATGAAATATTTCATCACAAAGTTTGATATGCGTTTTTTTTTCAATATGCACACATATTGCATTGTCCCCATTTAAGGTAATTCTATAGGTCTGAAGCTGCATGTCACATGTAGATAATCGGGTTGCCTTTTTCCAGAGGTATGCTTCATATGAAAATTCTACTAACCAAGGAAGCACATCTTGCAACAGAGCTTGTCTAATTGTACAATGTACAAATGTGTTGATGAGGGTTCAGATGACAACATTGACGAAATGTCCATATATATGGACATTTTTCATCAGATTAAGTATTAACACCTTTTGTAATCACTGCATTTCCGCATAAGAAGGAGAGTTGTGATTTCACATACAAATTAAAGGAGTCGAGTACACATTTGTTAAAAATAAAACACCTTCAACCCGAAACGCGGAGTTAAGACTAATACATTGAACAATATAATATATTAACCGCACTTCAAAAATAAATAAATAAAAACCAGAATTTTAGGCTAAGTATTTGTATGAGTGTATGAGGATGAATCAGATGTATACACACAACAAAGCTAGTTAGTTTCTTCATATCGTATTCTATGTTTGCTTGCAACTCTATTACAATGTTGTTTAAGAAAGTGAAAGATACTTTCTCTAACATCCCTTTATTGGTTATATTTTGAAGAGCATATGGAATTTCCCTATTCAATTCTCTCGGTTCCATTGATCTAAAAACAAATTTGAATAGTATCGAACAATTGTAACTGCAACATGAACAGCGTAATATTTGTGTAACTTAACTGAGACATATGCACATGCAAAAGTAAAGGAGAAAAATGGATATGGAGAATGGTACCATTGCTTTGTCGTCAATATCCATATCTTTTATACAGAATGTTGCGAGCCAAGTTTTATCGCTAGTGTGATAGTTGCGCCAATCATTCCAATTGCATAAATATCAGTGCTCGCGTAGCTATTAATAGTTGTGTCCGAGATCAAACAATATTTTCTGCAAACAAATAGGCATGAATTTTTTCCACAATACTTGTTTTGTTGAGTGAAATAATCCAATCACAATCACCATGATCATATATTATTTTGGGAAATATATTAAAATTTGTAATGGATATCCTAATATTTGACAATATCTTTTTCTCGGTGATGTTTCTGTGAATAAGTTGTAGGAATAAAGGTGACTGCCATCATGGCGTCCTTGTCTATTATGTCAACATGCATAATGGATCTGGTTTTTCTTTCCTTTTCCAAGTACGTGCTATAGATGACCATTATGTCCCCAATGAACACTCGTCCAATTCGGCGGCTATTCAAGCCCTCTATCGATAGTACTTTAGATGTTACGTTTAGAACCGGTGACAATTCTTAATAGGAAAAGCAGTGAATTTTAGTGTAATTATTTTTGTTTTCTTTTTCCTAGCATAAATTTACAAGTATACACACATCTTGGATAAACTATGGAGCTAGATTTTTGCAACTAGACCTCTTAGTTTGCGGAACCTACGCTATGTTCGACTTCTCTCTTGTACTTGTTGATACTTTGTGAACTTGTGCCATGTATTAGATGATATCAAACATATTCACCATGCCATAGATGAATAAATATTGAGGATATTTGTTTTGGTAAACATACTAGGAACAAAATGTATGAATCTTTACCTGGCTCCTATATTCAATCAATGATGTCCTCACGAATGACTGCTCATGGTTGTGTCACTAGTCCAACTTTTTCCTGATGCAAGCAGATGAACACCTGCATGAATAAACAAACATATCATTTGTATATTGTCCATAAGAATGAATGTCACATGCAGGGTGGAAGAATATGGAATACAAAATAGACTGTCAAGGGATACTCATGAAACATGAGGAATCTCTCGAGGGTCAAATTGTATGTCCTAATTTTGACTCCAAAAAATGTGTAACAATAAATAGGGCGGGATAGTGGGTATGAATAATGACTCAATATATATATATATATATATATATATATATATATATATATATATATATATATATATATATATATATATCACTTAATCTCGTGGCCATGGG